>ML791212.1:416241-438237 GCA_009831015.1 Picea engelmannii
TTCTTGGCAAAGATATACTCTCTGATTTTGGAATCTGAGTGCTTGTTTGGTTAAGAACCGGCGATCGGTTGAAAGTTGAGATTCTTTGTCTTTCTCATTTGCTCATTATTTGGAAGATTACTTTTCTCATGCAATTGAAAAGACTAGATTTGTCTGCTTGTCATTTTTGTTTCCATTGAAAGATTGGTTTGGGTTTTTTTTTATTGCTTGTTCATTAGTTTTTGGTTTTCCTCACTTTCACCATCATGGTGTAAGTCCTTTTTGAAAAGTGAAAAACGTTTTTCTTTCAAAAGCATTTTCGTCTTTGAAAATATTGAAAATCAATTGTTGAAATTATTGAAAAAGAAACAATAGAGAATTGTTATTATTGCGTGATTCGTTGCAATTGCATTTTAAAGGAAATTGTGTATCGTAATTCAAGATTGGTCCAGAAAAATTCTCTTTCCCTCCTGTACATAGGATTCATTGAATGAAAATTGATATATTTCATTCCTATCTATGCATCGTTGGGTCAGAGTCTCATACAACATCAGTTTCATCTCCGCTTCCTTTGAGTAACAACAGCCCTTAATAACATTGCGCAATTATAAAATTCAACTAGTAACTCTTTTCTAGGGCTCTATTACACCAACATTTATCTAAGCTAGCGCTTTGGAATAGGTAGAGAGATACACTCTCCAAAGCACAAAACACACAATAGCATCTTGTGTTAAGGAGTGTCAAATTCCATTTACAACATTTTGTCCTGGGAAGCCCTTCTCACACAAGGGTCAAACACGAGGTCGCATTGATATTGACAGAGTTACTCACCCTGCTTTGTTGATATCAATGTAGAGATTGCACATATTATGTGGGTCACTTGGAGGTATACCCACAATGATGAGTGAAAGCCTCTTGAGTTGATTTCGGGCTAGATACCCTGCCCTTACGTGTGGATCAGACTGTCAATTGTCCTCCCAGGCTTTATTGTTGTCTGTGGTAACCTTAGCGGCCTATCTTTCTAGGGTCTGACACAAGGTGACTGTGAAGGGGCAAGTCTTCACGGTACCTGGAATCGACGTTGGCCAAACTCACTCGGGCTCCTTGGAGGGTATACCCACAATTATGTGTGGGATATTGCACCAGGGTGTAAGTCCGTTAAGCAGGTCGTCAGTGTAACTTTTCCACCCTAGCCTAGCCCCTTCTTGTCTCGTTGTTGCGACGTTGGATTTCATCACCAACTAGTGACTTCGGAATTAGAAGGTCTTGTTTTCTTAGTATTGTTTCCTAGATTGTGTTTACTAGCGCGTGTTTTTTGTCTACCCAAGTTGACCATAAGATTTTCTTCGTAAGTTTGTAACTCGTTCAAAATAGATCCTCCACGTCATTTACGTAGAATGCAGGGTTTATCTCCAGAGCATCTGGAAAGTTCTCAACCCCTTCCTACAAGCTCACCTGAGGGATCTCCTCAACATAGTGAATTCCAAGATGTTACCAAGCCACAAGTGGAACAAACCGACTCTCTAGAACATTTCTGAATTACCAATACTCGAGAGGACTTTCGACTTCACCCTGATTCTGAGAGATAGATTATGCGAGTGAATTCTTCCGGAGAATTAGTTGTTGTGTCTTCTGGATCACAGATTGGACCCTTTCCAGGAATAGAGGGCCAAGATCCTTTTTGGTCTACGGGCGTTTTTAGACGGGACCTTTTTGGTGCAGGATCAGGTGTTGAAATCACCGTCTCACCTATGCTCTCTGAAACCTCTAACCCATACATGGTACCGTTTTTCTACTGCCTATTATTTTCCTGGTACGGATGCCCCGCGATCTGACCACATCTTGACCATCCCTATAGAAATGGCCCATTACACAGATACTATGAGTATTCACACCGATATTACCGTGGTTAGTCAAGCCCCCATTGGCACACTGCTCACGCCCAGTGTCACCCCAACACTACTGCCCGGATATCGTGCGTTGAATGCTTCCATTCCCACTCCTACGAAAACCCCATCCAGCACTCCTGGTGGTCCCTCTTCTTCTAGGCACTCTCTTCCTGGTTTCATTCCGACACTTCCTCAACCCCCTTTTGGAGGACCTTTCTCATCCTCCACTGGCAGTATTAATCCTAGTGGCACTATTCCTTCATTCACACCAAATTACGAGATTCCCGTTGGTGGACAATTTCACCAAGGAGGTTTGACTTTCCTACCCCCTTCGTCAATCAGATTGTCGACGATTGCACCGGAAGTGAAATATTCTCTCTGATGGATGGTTTCTCTGGGCATAATCAAATCAACATTGTTCCCGAGGATCAACATAAGACTTCTTTTATTTGTCCTTTGGGCACTTTTGCCTATTGGAAACTCCCCTTCGGTCTCAAGAACGTTGGCGCAACTTTTCAACGTGCTATGTCTTATGCCTTCCATGATATCAAGCACATTGTGCAACCATATATGGATGATTTATCCACTCACTCAATGCGCTGATTCGATCATCCAACCCACCTCCAAGCCATTTCCATCCGCTGTCAGTTTTACCGTATACGCTTGAATCCTCACAAGTGTGTTTTTTGCGTGGAATCCGGCCGACTTATAGACTTTATTATTTCGCGTCAAGGGATCAGGGTAGATCCTTTAAAGGTTGAGGCGATCCTTAATCTCCCTCCTCCTTCTACACTTCGCCAGTTACAAAGTTTGCAGGGGAAAGCAAACTTTCTTCATCATTTCATCCCAAATTACGCCGAGATAACTCGTGGATTTATGCGGCTCCTAAAAAAGGGGTCTGAGTTCGTATGGGATACCATCGCAAAAAAAAATTTCGAAGCTTTGAAATTGTCCCTAACATGTGCTCCACTTCTCTTTCCCCCCGATTACAGTCACGATTATTTCCTCTACCTTGAAGCCTCGGATTACACCATTGGTATGGTTCTCATCCAAGAGGATGATGCTAACGACGAACATGTCATCTATTACTTGAGTTGAAGTCTAACGCCTACTAAAACCAAGTATTTACATGTTGAAAAACTGGCCTTGGCATCCGTCCAAGCCATCCAACACTTCCGGAACTATATCCTCTCTCGCAAGACTACAGTGATTTCTAACTGCAACCCTATGCAACACATTCTCACACGTCAATTTCTAGGGGGAAAATACTCCAAATGGATCGTGATACTCCAGGATTTTGACTTGGAATTGGAACGCGCCAAGTCCTAGAAGTCCTTAGTGTTTGTTGAGTTGATATGTGACTTTCCCTATACTAAAATGGAAAATGTAGCAGTTGATTCATTACCCGATGAATCACTTTTCCTCATCAGCTCTGATGATATTTGGTATGGCGATATCATCATATATCTCCAAACCCAGACTTTTCGGCCAACTTTGTCTAGTACTGACCGACGTCGAATACGCTACCAAGCCCGTCAATATATTATCCTCGGGGATACTCTTTATCGTCGGGGGAATGACTCAGTTTTTCGACGTTGCCTAACGTCCGACGAAGCCGAGAAATCTCTAAATGACTGCCATTCTGGAGCCTATGGTGGTCATATGTCTGGGTATGCTACTACCCAGAAGATCTTACGAGCAGGGTATTTTTGGCCTTCTTTATTTAGCGACTGCATAATCGTCATTCAAAAATGCCATGTTTGCCAGACCTATAATCATAAGATACGGTCACATCCCACTCCTCTTCACCCTGTGGTCTCCGTTGGTCCTTTTGCTAAATGGGGCATCGATTTAATGACATGTCACCCCCACTCAGCCGAGGGGCATGGATACATTATTGTAGTTGTAGATTACTTTACGAAATGGGTCGAGGCGATGCCGACATTTGACAACACTGGAAAGACCGCAGCATTATTCATTTTTAATCACATCATAGCTCATTTTGGTGTTCCCCAGGCTATCGTCACTGATCACGGTAGCCACTTTCAAAACTTCATGATGTATGAACTTACTGCAAAGTTGGGTCTTCACCATGAAAACTCAACGCCCTATTACCCACAAGCCAACGGCCAAGTCGAAGCAATTAACAAAGTTCTCATAACTATGCTTCGACGAATGATAGGGATTCACAAAACAAGTTGGCACACAATGTTGTTTTTGGCATTGTGGGCTTACCGGACATCTGTCAAGTCCATCATTGGGTTTACACCTTTCTGTTTAGTCTATGGTTTGGAATCCATTCTCCCGATTGAATGCGAGATACCCTCTTTAAAACTAGTTGTTGAACTCCTACCAAACACTTCTGCTAAGGAAGAATGTCTATTGTATCTTATGCGATTAGACGAAACTTGACGCGATGCTACCCTAGTCATAGAAGCTCATAAAAAATGTGTCAAAGCCCAATACGACAAACATGTCAAGCCTCGCGTTTTCTCTGAAGGAGATCTCGTTCTCCTCTATGAACAAGATCAAGATATGCTAGGAGCTGGAAAATTTGAAGCCATGTGGCGAGGTCCTTATATCGTTAGACGATTTTTGGAAAAAGGGGCTTATGATTTAGTAGATTACGATGGTATCCCTTTGAGTGAACCTAGAAATTGGTTTTACTTGAAGAAGTACTATGCATAAGATCACATGTGCACGAGTACCTGTATTTTTATTGTATCATACTTCTTGTGTGTTACTGTAGCTTGCTTTTGTCATTATCTGGTCTCTTCCCTTATGTGACGTTGTGTTTGATTTCCAAATGTCGGAGTCTTTGCTACCCTACATTGGCTTCAATGATGGTGCTAGCCATAGTGCTCAGAACCTTGCTTTCGCTGCATGGGCAATTTACGCCCCTGTGAACGAACTTGTCTCCTTACGAGGTGTGTGTCTCGGTCGTGCGACCAACAATATTGCAGAGTATAGCATCGTTATCGAATTGTTGATTGATGTTATCTCACTCAGAATCCATCATTTGGTTATGCGACTCGATTCGCAGCTCGTAGTACTACAGTTAAGTAATGTCTATACTATTCGAAGTCCTACTTTGTTACGGGTGTATTTGCGAATTCGCCTCTTGGAACATCATTTTGATTATATTGAATATCAACATATTCCTAGACATCTAAATACATTAACTGATGCATTAGCTAACTATGTATAAGATAGACATTTGGGTCATTTATAAATCAATTACATCAATTTTCACACAACACAAGATAAACCAGTAGAAGCCATATGTATATATAACGATCAAAAGAGTTTTTACAAAAAAGTTATGTCTGAGGACCAAAATTTCAAAATCTGAAGCTCATAGCTTCTTCAAAGAGATGTCATGGATGACATTCACAGTAACACACGACTGCCCGGGCAACCCTACGAAGCAGTTGGCCAATGGACCCTGACACTCCTACTGTATGACGTTGATAACGTCGTGGAACCTCTCCAAGGGGCATGTCCGGAATATCTATTGTCAAACCCTCTAGGTTTTGTTCCACCACTTCATAATCTTCGGTGTCCCATCGTGGCACTGGCGCCACCTCTCCTCATCGCTGAATAGGAGAAGCACCAGGAGGTCGGTAAGGTCCCACGTCTGTGTCATCAAAAAAGAATTTTGTATTTAGACCTTGGATGAACATTAAAAAACATTTGCATATGATAAAATTCACAAAAACACTTAAAAAGAAAAAAAATGTGTACTTCTTACCAAGATCCCCCCACTGAGTTCCCTGGGGTAGGACCAAGTCCGGATCTCCTCAAAAGTCCAACCCAGCTTAAGCATAATCATCGACCATCAGCATCTGTGGTCGCAACCAGTCGAAGAAAGCATCATTATATTTGATAATTGGTTCAGCTACGTGTCGGGCCATGAGCTGACACCACCTCAACATTCTTGGATCTGTTGGAGCCAGTAAACCCCACTCAACCTACAGCCTCAACAAGGGAATCCTCTCAAGAAAGAAGGACACCAACAAAGACCCGTACCCGAATTGCTTCAGGTTACCTCGCCTGCATTTGGTCAACTACCTCTTCATGCTATGAAGCACTGCATCTGCACAGTTAAAAACCTGAGGCTCAGTACACTCTATGGCATACTGAAAGTAGCTCTGGAGAGCCATGTGAGGAGCAGCACTCCCAGCCATGTGATCAATGGTGAACAAAATAGTGCGGAGGGTCAAATCCCGCACTCCCCAAATGGCTACTTTCCCTTTGCTCCTCTCTGCCTCTGTAACATAGTGCAAGCGGCAGTACTCACTCATGGGCAGCCCACCATCTCTGCTACCAGTCAGGCTCGCGTGGTACCCACGTCATGACAGTCCTGTCAAGAAGTAAATGTCCTTGATATACAAGGACAATGTATGGACCCCTACATGGAATACTTGTTGGTCGGGATCCCACATATGCACAAGGTACTCCAATAACCTGACTTGGGCCCTCATGCCCGAGATACGAAAGAATTTCAAAAGACCACAGTCTCGTAAAGTGGAAACAGTGGCCAAATGATTTTCGGCAATGGCATCATCTTCTTCATGCTCTCTTTCACGCCATTCCAGAACCATGGTGATGGCCAAATACCTGCATAAGAAGCATAAGAAGAAAGTTAATAACTCTATTCAACACTTGGTATCTTTTCATTGAGAAAAACTTTAAAAAAAAATTCCACTTTGTGGTTCTCGCAGGTGCCCTTTAGGCACAGTGCGAGGTTCTCATAGGTGCCTTTGGGGTCACCTATGAGAATGAGGCATTCTTGCAGGTCCCGTGTGGCTGGCCTATGAGAATGGTTGAGCGCAATTTTAACCCCCAAAATAAACTCAAAATTATGTTTTCTGCCAATGAAAATGAAAAATCAAACCATGAAAAGGTAGAGGACAAGGAGCTTACCTCACTGCCAGAGATGGTTCGTCGAAGGGATGCTCGTAACTCCCGCAATCAAGCACCAAAAATCAAGGGCAAAAGAGGGGTTTTGGGCTCAAATATTGGTAAAGTTAAAATGGTTATGGTAAAAATAACTTTTACCCCTTTATATTTACTTTTACCATTTGTTATTGGATTTTATAATTGTTTATTCATTAAAACCTAATGCCTAATACCCTTTTGAGTACGACTTTTGCAGGTGTAACGACTTTGATGTTCATGCACAGGGATACGGATATTTTTTCTTCTTCATCACATGTTTTGATTGTTTTTTATGGTTTTTGTACAAAACCTCGAGCATGGTCTTTGTCCGTTCTCACGCTCGAAAATACATGAGAACGCGATCAAGCACACTTTTATCACTTTTTCGGGCTCAACAAGGTTATATGAAAAAGGAACCCCCTTGGAGTCCTCTTTAAGTTCTTTTCAGACTCTCTAAACATGAAAAGATTGCCAAGCGACCTTGCTATTTTCACGCTCGTTAAAGTATTTGAAGAAAGAGTCTGTTGGGCGATAATTTATCTCTTTTTCGGTCTCATCAGACTATTTTACAAAAAAGGAACTGAGAGAGTTCTCTTTTAAGTGTTTTTCCAGACTCTATAATCATGAAAAACCTTCGAGTTTTCTATCTTTGGACTTGTTAAACAAACATCGACAGACTCGTAATGGGATCGAACCACTCCTTCCTAGGGTTCGTTAAACATACTCTGAAGGACTTATCCAAAGGATGAGCTTATATCAACAAGAATATGTTATCCTCCTCAAGCTTGCGTAAAAATAAAGAGGTACTCGCCAGAAATGATGGGGGAAATTTTGGGAAAGGAATGTGTTCTCATATTCATATTAATTGGCAGTAAGTGTCGCTCTTGAACATGACACCCCCCTATTCATTATTTGAAGCCATTTTGGGAAATCCATTTGTCTCTCATTCGATTTGCTACAAGGTCATACCCTGCGTCATATCTGAGTCAATGCTGCCAAATCATTGGTCGTGTCATTCAAATGTTCAAGAGAAGTTCATCTGAAACCTCTATTGAGTCAGCCATCTGCAGTTGTCCATTCTCTTTGTGTCGGCCTTCCCTGTGTCCAGTCCAACTTATATCATACTCTGTTTCACCTTCAAAATCTATTACTCATTTCGTGTCATTGATGGGGGATACATCAAGGCCCTCCTGTGATGAGTTTTGTTCCGTCGACTTCAGCTCATTATCCGGAAACAAGACTTAGAAATTCTTTGGTACCTTGGAACTTGCATGCCTCAATGGCAGGTTTCCTCGCTTTCGGCAGTGGGTTTACATCATTGACCCCTGATTGAAAGATTATGTTGGATGTTCGACCTCAACTCATTCATTCACATTCGGTGGATTGTACTAGTGTACCTTGGGAGTCATTAACATTAATGGTGATTTCCCTCGCACTTGTTAATGGTTTCATCATTGACCGGTAATCAAGTGGCCTCTACCATGTTCGAATTCAACACATGTAATCACATGGTTAGATTTGTAATTTCGGGTGACGGGATTGAAGACCCTGGATCTCATCTCTTTGTCCAGGTTGCGATGGAATATGTCTAATTGGTGACACATAGATCCACTTTGTATGTCTCGTGGCTATGTCATCTCAATTTGAATTTTCTTGCATAGATCCACAGTGTATTCCTGGTGGCTATGTTATATTTTGACGGCATGGATCCACAGTGTATGATTGGTGGCCATGACCTATTCTTATAATGTCATCCATCTGTCATCTGAGTATGGGAATGCCTACCTCAGAACTAGTATGATATTCTGCAGATGCTTGGTTGTTCGCAAGTTTCCGATTAGGTGCACTCCTGGCTTCCGACATACACACACATGAAGTTTACAAAGTATTTCGGTTGTCATTGATTTTGGCCTCATACTTTGGGGGGAATTCTGTTACCCATGATTTTGGTCATCTTGATGGTGTATTGATGATGGTGAACTCAAGCTCCTAACAAGAACTTTCTCCTAAGAAACGTGACATTCATCTCTTCCCAAAAAACATATTTTTGAAGAGAGTTCACAGGTTGCTTATATCCTAGGGTGCGAGAATGACCCATTCTCGCAGCCTACCTTCAGCTAGGGTGTGAACTTCTCACACTGTGCTACATAGATAGGGTGCAAACTTGTTCTCAAGCTTGGAAAAAGATGAAGTCTAGATGGTTCTAGAAGGGAATCTTATAGAGAATGGGTTGGCATTCGAATGGTTATCATTTTACTGGTTTTCCTGATTTGGTGGGATCATTCTCATCCAAGTAACCATCTCATCCTCTCGTATATATTGATGGGATTCTCATGTAAAAGGTTAAGCAAGATTAATTGGAGAATTGGTGAAGGAATTGTGTGAAGGACCTAGCTTGAACAAGAGCTTGGAGACTCTAGCAAGTCTATCAAGAGGAATTAGATCTTCTTCATACAAGGATCGAGCAAGTTTGTGTGTTGGAACCAAGAGCCACCGAAAGGAATCTTGTGACATCAAGGCGATCAGGTTGTATCTTCTACTTTCGATTAATATGATACAGCGGCATGTCCTTTTCCCATAAAGTCATTCTTACTTTATTGTGTAATTCCTTGATCATACACATAAGTTGACGATTGAATATATTTTGCTATCTTCACTTTGGTTGGTTTGTGTTGTCTTGGTCTTGACCTCACGAGAGCGTCGGAGTGAAGCGGGAGCAACAGAGACCCTAGGAAGCGATACAAAGGTATGTCACTTGTTCCTCCCTACTAGCTAATCCAATGGTCATAACTTAGGGAAAGAGTCATGTCCTGTCATGTTTTGTTCTAGATCCAGGTGGATCTAGGGAGATCTGTTAGTGTCTGCACCTACCGATTAGTCCGATAACAATTTCCATGTCACAACTGAAGATCAATGATCTTTGGCCTTCCATAAACTGGAAACATTCTGAATTGACCCTTCATTTCCATTTGAAGGCTATAAATGGGCCAATTTCAAGCTATGGAAAGGAGGAGAAAGAATTCAACTTTGAGTCAAAGTTACTCTAGAGAAATTATTCACTTCATATTGAGTCTGCATCCCTTTGTCCTTTAATTCTGAACACAATGTTCATCCCCCAATCTCTTCCCTTATTGATTGAGAAATTTATGGTCTCTCTTCTATGAGCTTGCTTTTGGTGGAGACCCAACTAGAAGGAACTTAGTTTATGGTTCCAAACCATGCCGACACGGAAGTCTGTAACGTTTTCACTTATGTTGATCATACATTAATAGAAATACTATTTTCCCATCCAATTGATATCTTGAAAATATTTGAATTATTATTCCATGGGAGTATTTGTCATGTATATTAATGTATTATGCTATTGAATGTGATAACATTATATATTATCACCATATGTTTTCTTTGCTTGGTTTTTGAGGACTAGTTGCAGGTATATTTCTTTGGTTCAAGTGCTCAACGGTGGACTTCATCGAACGTCTAGATGAGGTAGGCCTTTTATCTTGTCTCGCTAGCCTATTCATTTATATATAATACTTGAGAATAGAGTTGATTTCTATCGTCATTTCCGTCTGTTGTGGTTTTCCCTAGCCATAGATATATTTTCCTCATAATAATACATGACATAATTGATTTATTGTGTATACCAATTAGTTAGAGTATCATATATATGTGTGTGTGTGTGTGAGGGGGGAGGGGGGTCTCTAACTGAGAATGAATACATAAGAAATCAATGTGGTGATGTGTGTGTGTGTGTGTCATCAAATTGATTTCCTATGTATACACACTCAGTTAGAGCCCCATCCATCCATCTATCTATCTATCTATCTATCTATTTATCTATCTATCTATCCATCTATCTATCTATCTATCTATCTATCTATATATGATGGGACCATGTTTTGGCATGATTAGATCATATTTTTCACCTTTTTGTATCCATAATTGTAATCATTTTGGCTCATATATCATTCAAGTAGTACATTTGGTACAAGTGGTATTTGTTTTTCCCAACCTGTAGACAAAATTTCTAAAGATAAGATACATACTACAAAATTCAAAGGAATGGTGTGTTGCGGAAGAGATAGATTGCTACGAAACCCCATTTACTGTGAAACTTGACTTAGAAATGAAGTCTCATATGTTAAAGAACTGTGAGGTTAACCACTTGCTACACATCCACTCATGTTGCATGTTGCTACAATTACTAATCAACAAAACCACTGCTAAGGGTCCAAGTCATCAAAACCAATGTTGTGAATCTAGGACAATGAGCATGCCACCTGTCACATGTTACTAGTTTCCAAAGATTGCGTTACTGTTATTTAGTTTCTATGGAACCGTGAACTAGCAACATAAATTTCTATGTTGTTTGAGTAGTCTTCTACTGTGATGATGAATTCATAGATTCCTTTGACTGTGATTATGAAGCATCTCTAGAAGAATTAAGAGTATTTTATATTCCATCAATTGGTTTAGTTACTAAGTTATATCATATGCTTAGTTTTATTACTTTTGTAACTATGTAATTGAATAAGATGTTATGTTTTGTTTAAATGGTCGTGACATATGTTAGCATCCACTTGAAGAATCAATGATTCTTCAAGTGAGCCACTGATTATTTCCATTCAATGATTTGGTTACTTACTTAAAATAGAAAGAGACACTTGCCTCTTAGAAAGAGAAAGAAAGGAATATTAAGAAGGGGATAAGGAAGAGATTAATAATGTAAAAGAACATAAACAAAAATACAATTTTTTCTAGAGATCTTACATTTTCCTAATACAAACATATTTCCTTAGTTTGTGTATCATAATTTGGTCATCAAAGTAAACTTAGAACTTTAAATCTTCTCGAGTACCTCTCCATATAGAAAGGGTCTTCCATGAAGGAACTTGATCTTGCTTCTCCTTTATGTTTATATTTTTATACTGTATATTTACATTTTTCATCTGATTCCTTAAATGTTTGTCAAGTTAAATAACTTTCATGAGTTTTTTTTACAACTTAAAGTGTGTGTGTTTTAGAAACAATTAATTTCAGTGTTTATTATTTAATGGTTCATTGCTATAGGTCTCATGCTATAGAACTTGTGAATATAAATCATCAACTATGTTTTTCCTATTACAATTTCTCACATTTTAATTAAATCTAATTAGGTTTCTATATGGTTGTTAACAACATGATAAAAATGTCCAACTAGCTCATTAACCCTTGAACCTTGCATATATTTTGCATGACACCTCACAAACTTATAGGCCCTTGGTTGACAATTAAGTGCACTAGCAGACTAGATTCCTTGCTAGAAATAATAAGGTATATAGTAGGATTGCCTATATATATATATATATATATATATATAATAGCTCAAATACATATCTACATATATATTTATAATAAGAATAATCTAATAAGAGACAAATTTGATTCTTGTAATATATATATACATAGTAAGCCCTCACTATGACCATGCCATCAAAACAAATGTGTCATACAAAACAATTATGTGGACCTCACCAATATACAATGTGACATATACCAAAACTATGTGGGACATGGAACATGCCCATGCCCCAAAATACATCAAAATGCTTCAAGGCCACTACAATGGTAGAATTTATAGGTACCTTTCTAATCCAGGTGGATATTGGTGGCCACCCACCTATTCCAACTAGCTCCTCTTGACAATTTTAGTTCAACACGTTCTTCTTTGCTTATCTGTAATGGTGGGTTCTACACTTCCAGGGTTGTTTGAATCCCTACACATCTTCCAGGTGGATACTAGTGGCCTCCCACCTAATCCCACTGGATTATTTTGTATGTTTTCATGTCAGCACATCTTGGTGTACTTCCAGGGCCGTTTTGGGGAATTTAACAATGTTTTTTTGGCTCACCACAGTCAAAATGTAGACAGATTCAAAGTTTGATGGTGTAATGTGTAGTTCTCTAAAAGACTTTTCCAATGGGCTATCACGTGCTTAAAACGAAGGTCGCATGCAAAATTTACAACCCTTGGAAGTTGAGGTACCAACTTACCCATAGGGGCCCACATAATGTTTGGAGTTTCATCTCCTAGGGTTAGGTTTTTGGATATCTAGGGTTTTGCATTCATGAGTAATATCAAAAAGGCCTCTAGAGCCTCATTGTAATCATTCTGCTCAGATAGATGCACGTAAAAGCCACATCTCTTCTCAGAGATAGCTATCACCATTTGAGCAAGTGTTTCAATTCTATAGCTTTACAGTTTCAACCTATTTTATTTATTCAATAGAAGATATTGTTCACTGGATATCTATGTTGTTCTTCATATCTCAGTGTTTATTGTATTTAGTCTATTAATTAGTTCATTCCTCTCCTAAATATGGATCAATGGTATGAGAGAGGTCTTCTCTTCATTTATTTTTCTTCGTTCATGTCCTCGACAAGATATGGGTACAAGAAGTCTGGACTTGAACCAATCAATCCATTGCAAGATTGGCCACGCAGAGCCCAACAACAACCCATGGGAGACAAAAAGAAAGATGATGGAGCATGATATCCTTTTAAAATGTTGCTCAAGGAAGCCCTTGCATAACAAAGGAATGAAATGATGGACAAATTTGTGCAGATCCTTCTGTGGCTTCCCACGGGAGAAGAATCTTGATCAAGTGGCCATGCAAGCCCCTTCAAGGTACAAGTAAATTTTGATATTCCATTATTTGAAGGACTGATAGATGCAGATGTTGTAGATAAATGGTTGAATTTTCTTGATGGTATTTTTCGGTCCACAATTTTTCCGATAGGGAAAAGATTACTTTTTCACTCCTCAACGATGTCCCCCATGTGAAGGACTGGTGGGAAACTTACTCTGAGCAAAGGGCCATAGAGGAATATACAATATTTGTGGTTTCCCCTACATGGGATTCCTTCTGTGATGCCATTAAAGAATAGTACTACCATATTGGAAGCTATGAGGACAAATACACAATATGGACCACCTTGCGTCAAGAAAGGGAGAAGACAATACCATATTTCACCAATATTTTTCATACCATGTGCACCAAATTGGGTATCAAAGACTCTGAGTGACATCTGGTGCTCAAATACCACGACTATTTTCATAGATATAGTAAAAAAAAATTGGAGATTCTGGATGTCGCCTCATTGGGTATGACTTATAGATACGTTGTCAATGTTGAGCATACATTTAAGCAGAAGAGGCGAGGTTTTGGATCTGCAAAATCCTCACAGCTAAGGCAGGGAAAAGGCAGCCCCAACCCACACAACAAGGGACAGAGAAAAGATGGTCACTCTCAAGACAACCAGTCCAAGCTGCAACAAAAGAAGGGAAATGAGAAGACAAAGGACATAGGAAAATGGTGTGAGTACCATAAAATCCCTTTGCACAACACTGAAGAATGCCACTCCAAGTAGTCACTCATTTCCAAGATGAAGGCTTCCAAGTCAGAGGTCGATCCTGATTCTAAATCAAATCCAAAAGGAGGGAAGCAAATTATTGATGCTAAACCTAGTGCCACTTTATCTACCACCAAAGTCCATCCAAGCGAACCAGAGGAAGGGAAATGCCTCTTTCACTCACAAATGTGGGTAAAGAGGGATTCACTTCATTTCATTGTCGATAGCGACAGTCAAAAGAACCTGATTTTAGTAGAGATCGTCAAGCGGTTGGACCTGCCAATGAAACTGCACCCGCAACCCTACACCATCGGTTGGCTTTGCCAAGGAAGAGATATATGTGTCAGCCAACATTGCCATATTCCCTATGACATCAAGCCTTTCAAAGATGGGGTATTGTGTGATATTTCTCCCCTTGAAATTTGGGATGTTAATTTAGGACAACCATAGTTGTGGAAGCGTCATGTTGTGTATGAGTCTAGACCCCGCAATTGTATTGTTACTTTGGGTAGACAATTGTACAGGATACCATAGGTAGCACCCCCTACCGTTATTTCTTTAATCTCTGCTAAGAAATGTAGTAAGGTCATTTAATATATCATAAATTTTTTCTTCTTTATGATCCGTGCTCACAGTAAGCATAAGGTTGCCGCTACATCCGTGGCCTCTACACAAAGCCTCTCTTTGCAGTAGAAGAAAGTGTAAGGGATCATGGAAGAGTATAGAGACATATTTTCCTCACCCACCGGGGTACCAATGCACTGCCCAATCAAGCATCCAATTGATCTGAACCCTAGTGCACCTATGCCTAATGGACCAGTCTATCGTCTCTCGCTCATGGAAAATGATGAAATCAGATTTCAAATCCAAGAGAATCCTCAAAAGGGGCACATCATACCCAGCTCTTCCCCTTCCATAAGCCTGATTTTACTGGTGCAGAATAAGGACAGGACCTGGTGACTCTGCATTGATTACAGAGCCTTGAACAAAATCACATTTAGGAATTGGTACCCGATTCCCAGGATTGATGACCTTCTTGAACAACTCAAGGGGGGCATATTTTTTCAGTAAGATTGACCTAAATTCTGGCTACCACCAGGTTCCCATCGAACCAACTGATGTATGGAAGAAATCCTTCAAATATAAAGAAGGTCTCTATTGACGATTAAAATCGCAACGAGGTTTTATTTCACACAAAGTGTTGCTAAAGCCTATTATGATAAGCTAATGATATATCTATAATACTAGTAGGTGGGACCCCCTTGTAGATTGGAGGATCAGATTTGGTTCTTATTTGATGTTATGTTGTTGTTCGACATTGCTTACAGGTTTGAGCATATTTGATGTTCAAATGTTGGTTCTATTCGCAATAAATGGGTGATGTAAAATTCATTCTATGTGTTAGTATCTTTACTTTAAACTCACATACCCATGTCATGAAGGCTTATGTGAACTGTTATTTTTATTGCGCCATGATCTATTATATGTTACACCTGCACAAACATGTGTTAGTAATGGTAAAGGATAAAAGAAATATGAAGAAAAATCTACACAAGGAATTAAACTATGCTACTATGCTACACTACATACATTGGAATTAAGGGATTGTTGCTAGTCCTAGCTAACAAGGTTAGTGGATATATGATTTATTGAGTTATATGCATTATGGTGTGGTTGGAAATGGTTAATATAACATAGGGTGGTGCATTTGACAAACGATGGATGTTAAGTTTGATGCATATATCAATTAAGTGGATTAATGGAGCGTTGGTTGGCATGTACTAAGGAATTGAATGAATGGAGGATGGAGGCGACATGCATTTATTACACGTCACTCCATACCCCTTCCACTGGCCGTCACCCTAGCTTGTCTATTGTTCAATTTTTTTTCACTGTGGTTAAGCTCTGATTTTCAAGCAGAGGAAGAACTACTTGGCCAAGCTCACGTTTTTAAGGTTTTATTGGTTACAGGTATGTATTTTCGCCATCCATGAACCTGCTCTGGTTATGAAATAGATATTGGCTAGGTGATGTATGGGTCTGTGCTTTTCTTAAGTCTGGCAAATGTGTAAATTTGTGATATTTCCCTGGAATAGATTGTTTGTGTGGTTTTCATGGAAAATGAAAATGATGGTTGAAGTCACAATTTTTATTGATTATTCTAAGTACTAGAAGCCATGAAGGCTCTCTGTCATCCTTACTAGTTTTAGTTGGAGGGTCTCCATTCGGTCCAAATTGGATGGTTGTCACCATACCCGGTCATTTTGTTGATTATGGGGTTATTGGGTTTGAACCACCTTGTGTCATTGTGTATCGTTCACTTGGGTATGGTTTCGTTCATGCTACTAATGTTGCGTAGTGGGTTATGATGGCTATTATTCCAAGGGGATTTCTTAAGATTGATTGCTATTTCTTGGCTCTGTTTTATCTAAGCATTCTTCAATTTGATTGGGAAAACCACGAGGGTTATACCCTGCGTGTTCTCGGTGTTATTACAGGCCAAAATGAATCCTTTGCTCCTCTGTTCATAGTCTCTCCTATCTCATGAACTACCACCCTATCTGCAAATTTATTGGTGGTATACCCTGTGTGTCCACCGTATGGTCTCAGAGGTTCTCACCCACTATTGGGGGTCGATTCCAATCCCCCTATGTTGGTCCACAGAGAGAACCCTTGATTACTCAAAGCCTGGCTTTCGATAAATGGAGCTCGTTATATACTATCAGGTATATTGTTGATTGTTATGAGTTGGTGGTGTATCATGGACAATGTTCGATTGTTGGCTCGTCTCTGTTGATTATGTTGATAGTGGTTTTGGTTATTCGTATTTAGTCACTGCATTGGCTATTATAATAGTTGAATCGATAGCTCAACATGGTTAATTGGTTGATTGGATAAATGGGATTGAATACATAGGCATTGTCTCTTACATTGTAATTATTGAATTGTTATACCAACATTAGTTTATAATTGATTAAGTCACAGTGATGCTTCGAGCGTGATGCATTGGTATGTGGGGATTCCTACAACATGTTAGGTTGAGTGGAGGGTTGTTGTGACTGTGTGTTTTAAATTTCCAACTGGGAGTATTGCAATCATGATATTTGTGGCGTGGTTATCCATTGTACATTCTATGAATATTATTTGATTTCACCATCAGAGATGCTCACGGGTTTTATAACAATATGGTTTTGTTTCAATTTGATTGAATTGAGAAATGGATTTATGCATATTGTCGTTGTTTCCTTGTATTAGATTGATAGTTCAATGTCATTTGATGTTTATGTCCATAGTAAATAAGCATGTACAATCGCAGTAATGCTCTTGCATTTTGTTGAATGGTCTATATATCCTACAGTCGTATAAGTTGAAGTAGTGATTGATGTGCGTTTAAATGGCAAGTCAAGGTTATTGCAATTTGATATATTGATGATTGTGTTTTGACAATCCACTATGTATGGTTGATGGATATCATGCATTATATCAGAGATGGGCACAGATTATGTGACAGTGTGGTCTTGTTTCAACTTAATTGTTAAATGGGATTGAGGAATAAAATGGGGCACGATTTGTGTGTCTATGTTTAATGAATGAAATAACTAGTGGACAACGGTTGATGTTTTGATGTTGAACAAAGTGGAAACAAGTGGTTGTGTGTTTAAAGCATTAATTGGGATAAATGGAAAGATGCATAACCCTTCTACAGGTTGTTGTGGAAGGCATATTTTCTTGTTTGACAACACTGTGTTAATGATTTAATTGTGAACAATGAGCAAGTTAATACACATAATTGATTGAATTATACACAACAGTTGTTTAATTGAGCACAACGATTATTTGGTTGGTGTTGGATAATTTACATTTGATATAGAATGGTTTTATGGATTACTTAATTAATTTTATGAATAGTATATGCTCTCTCTCCATACCATTATTTCACTTTTTGCTAATTACAATCCCCTCGCCTTCCCACATTCATTTTTCACTTCCTATTCTTAAAATTTAATTACGGTTACGAGAATTTTTTATTGGAACAATTTGAAATCGCAGTTTCTTGGATGGATTACAGTGACATGTCCCTTGGTTTAAATTACAATTGATTGTGTGTTGTTTGTGAGAAGTAACCGTGATTCTTTTCCCCCTCATTTTAACATTTTTCTCTAAATACAAACCCCTCGCATATCCTAGAACCTTTGTTCACCCCCTGCTCATTGAAAAAAGTTAAAGCAATTTGTATGGATTGGATTACATGAGTCTGATACGTTGTTGAGGAATGAGTTTTTTCAGCCGAGGTAGCCATGGCAGAGGTAACCAAGGAAGAGGTAATTGGAAAAGGGGCCCTAGAAGGTCTAGATTCTCCATTCACTTTGATGCTGACTAGGAAGAGTTAGGACATCTATTTCAGGCGGGGTTTTTCAATTAGATTAGGAAAGGAGTGGTCCAACCTAGGCCTAAAAGGCCTCCCTTCCAAGCTCCAAAATCCCTTGTTATTCCCATGCCCCCTCATGTCTCATTGCAACCTGAGGTTCCCAAAAACGATGGATGGCAAGAGATTGTCCACCCAATAGTATCCCAACATCGTGGCTGGCCCAATTTCTATTTACCTGCTCCCCAACCTATCAATCATATTGTTCAATATGCACATGTCCACTCACCAATTCAGTCCTCTCATGCTAGCAAAAGGTTGAAAATCGAGGCCCATCATGCCCCTAACAAAGGAAAATCCATTGCTTCCCTTCCTCCCCCTCCAATGGCTCTGATAAATCCGTGTCCTCCCAGATGAATTTGAGGGGTGATTGTTCTCATGTGATCAATGAGATTAGGCCTAAAGTCTCAGCACAACCAAAGGAAAATTTAGAGAGATCAAAAGGTGACAATAGCGACAAGGAGAAGATTGCATCTCAGAGTGGAAAATATGGATTTTAAATTTTATTTTGATTATTGTGGATAATAGTTGACTTCAGAAGTTTGGGAAAACATGTTATTTTTTGGATATACAAGTAATATATTTTTGAAAATAATGTCAAATATCAATGAGATTAATTGTCAAACATAAATGTGATGATGGGAGTCATAAGGAGGGATGTTTTTGTTTAATTAAATAGTTATGTTATGGTTGTTAAGAACTAAAGGGAGTCACAAGGGGTCCCACCTACTAGTTATTATTTATTTAAAACCCTTATTATGATTTATTACTTTTCCCCCTAACTAAAAGTTGGTTGATTTTTTTTTAACTTAACTAATGAAGTAGTTCAACTACTTCAACCAATTCTAATTTACTTAAAGGAAAAAGGAAGGGGAGGAACAAGGGGATATAGAAGGAGAATCATACTAAGGTTTTCTCTTTCATTTATGTTGAGAGAGTCCAGTTTTCATTCATTCCTTAATTTATCACATGCCTAATTCTTTTTTTATGATAGCAGGGTCTTATTGTAGACAACAATATTTAGGGTTGAATTACATCATTCAAACACTTGTTTTTCGGAGTTGTTGATCTATCTTTGATAGTCTGTGTAGACTTGTCTATTTCTGAATTAGTTTTCATGACTGACAAAGGCTATTGTGTAGAGTCGAGTGGGAAATAATATGTGGCAAGATGATCCAAATTTTAGAGTTCATTTTTTTTTATTTTCTTTCAGAGGTCCTTTTGTATGCTTCATCGAGGACATCTAAGTTTGACTTTGGTCCAAAAATTCTTCACAAAATTTTGTAAAGAGAATGACCCTTTGGTGAATTGGAATGAAATAAATGATTTCTTTATGTCTCATCTGTCTTGATTATCATCTTGGTGTCTTTACTTATGTCTCTACATTTATTTTAGCAATTGTTGTATTCATAAAATCGTATAAATAATGAATTTTCCAACAAGCTTTTATTTATAAAAAGACTAGCCTAAGCACTTGTAATCAATACTTGTGAGTTAGGATATTAATTTTGATGGCTACAAACATAGTGTGACATTCTTTTCTATTATGCTTTAGCCAAGTAGAATCTGAAAATGCTTGAGTAAGATCATTTCATATATTTTCTTTAACA
Source organism: Picea engelmannii (assembly GCA_009831015.1). NCBI lineage: Eukaryota > Viridiplantae > Streptophyta > Pinopsida > Pinales > Pinaceae > Picea > Picea engelmannii. Next base: position 436,482 of record ML791212.1, read on the forward strand.
TTTATTTGGCGACCATACTAGGGAGATCTTCAATATCTCTCTGGTTAATTTTTCTACTCGATTATCATCGAATACATCTATTTTTCTGATATTGATTCCTTGATTGTTTTATTTCTTAATGACTGTGCTTGTTGCAAGGTAGCTTGATATTGAGTCCGTTCTTCAAGATCATACCAGCATTGCTTTGAATTTGTTCAACACAATTTTAGACACTGCCAATACCTGTGTTGAGATTCATCATTCATGGGAAGCAATTGAGAGATATATTAGTGCAAAAGAACATTGGGAAGCTAGACGTAGACAACCTAGAAATCAATAGTAACCTTCATGTTCCTTCAGTTTTGGCCTTTCTTTCATGTCCTTAGACTCTCGTGTCTCTAGGAGAAGAAGAGGATTATCACTCGAAATTAATCCTATTGTTGAAATAGGAAGAAGACACGTTGTGTTGTATACCCAACAAAGTGCTCTAAGGAGAACGTTGTCTGATTCATCTAGTTTGTCTTTCTCTCCGTCACATATCATCCACAAGATGGAATCTAGTGGTGGATCTGGTGGCACTGGAAGTTCTTCCTCTTCTTAGTCTTCATGTTTGTCAGTGATTGGTAGCTTATATAGCCACCATATTCCTGTCCAATCTACCACAAATCCCACCAAAGTCATTAAAACGTATGGGCTTTTTCAGTTTGAAGAAGATGCCACAACCACACCGTGGCATGTGTCCTCTCCTCTTTGTTAGAAAAACAGGACCGCGGAGAAATAAAAATAAAACAAATGCAGAAACAAAACACAGAAGACACACAATACAAGAGAGACACAGATTTACGTGGTTCACCCAGTGTGGGCTACGTCCACCAGAGAAATTGCCAGGTCCTTCCTTTATTATTATCCAGCAAATGAAGGGATACAACCTACAGCAAAACCCGTTGTAACTTCCTCTTCTTTCTCTCACAGTCTCCTCTCTCAGAATACAATATTCGCCATCAACCATAGTTGCAATACATTTCCCTCATAAAATAGGGTTGCTTTCTAGGGAAAAAAACCCTAACATAATCTCTACAGTTAGATCTGTGACGTTATAATGAACGGTCCAGATTTACAATGAAATTACAATATACTTTTATAAGGCAATTTTTTCTTCGGGGGCTTCGCCCCCAAACCCCCGCTGGGGGCCCTCTTGCCCCCAGACCCCCCAACCGGGGGGATAGGCCCCCTGGACCCCGCAGAGGGGGTACCCCCCCTTTGCACTCCCCTACGTGGAAGAGTGTACATACTTCTGGGGTGTAAATACTTCATGGGGTATAAACACAGCTGAAAGTAAAAGACCTATAAATCAGGAAGATAATCAGACTCCACAACCAACAATCTCCCACTTGGAGACTGATCTCAACAACTCCACTGCTGCTGTATATGCTGGACTCTGAACCTTCTTGGACCTGGAAAATTTCTCATATTCATCTTCATTCTTGAAGACCAACTGAAACTGAGCAAGAACTCAGTTTCTCCCTGGTTACTCTCTTTGTTAACATGTCTGCAGGATTCTGTCTATTTTGTATCTTTTCCATCTTCAATTGTCCATCTTCCAAGACGGATTGTATGAAGTGGTACCTCAACTATATATGCTTAGTCTTCGAATGGAAGGCTGAGTTCTTTGCAAGGTGAATGGCACTCTGAATGTCACAGTACAACCTGTTGTTCTCCTGCTTCTTTCCCAATTCCTCCATAAACCTTTGTAACCAAATCATCTCTTTACTAGCCT
>ML791212.1:448624-500029 GCA_009831015.1 Picea engelmannii
TATTATATCTAATTACCCATTTATTATATCTAACTACCATAGTGAGCCTTATTTAATAATATAGTGGACCTAGTCCACCTTACATTGAATGACCTCCACTATTATCACTATGGGCCCTCTAGGCCCCCCCACTACCTCTCTAGTTACCTTACATGGTTACAGGTATATCTTTTCGCCATCCATGAACCCTCTCTGGTTATGAAATAGTTATTGGCTCGGTGATGTATGGATCTGTTCTTTTCTTAAGTCTGACAATTGTGTAAATTTGTGATATTTCCCTGGAATAGATTGTTTGTGTGGTTTTCATGGAAAATGAAAATGATGGTTGAAGTCACAGTTTTTATTGATTATTCTGAGTACTAGAAGCCATGAAGGCTCTTTATCATCCTTACTGGTTTTAGTTGGAGGGTTTTCATTTGGTCCAAATCGGCTGGCTATCTCCACACTTTTCTTGTCACCATACCTAGTCATTTTGTTGATTATGGGGTTACTGGGTTTGAACCACCTTGTGTCATTGTGTATCATTCACTTGGGTATGGGTTCGTTCATGCTAATGATGTTGCACAGTGGGTTATGATGGATATTATGCCAAGGGTCTTTCTTAAGATTGATTGATATTTCTTGGCTCTGTTTTATCTCAACATTCTTCGAGTTGATTGGGAAAACCACAAGGGTTATACCCTGCATGTTCTCGGTGTTATTATAGGCCAAAATGAAGCCTTTGCTCCTATGTTCATAGTCTCTCCTATATCGTGAACTGCCACCCTGTCTGCCAAGTTATTGGTGGTATAACTTGTGTGTCTGTCATATGGTCTTGGAGGTTATCACTTGCTATTGGGGGTCAATTCCAGTCCCCCTGTGTTGGTCCACAGAGTGAACCCTTGATTACTCAATGTTAGAAAAACAAGATCGCGAAGCAATAAAATAAAACAAATGCAGAAATAAAATATAGAAGATACACAATAAAATAGAGACACAGATATACGTGGTTCACCTAGTGTGGGCTACGTCCACCAAAGAAATTTGCAGGTCCTTCCTTTATTATTATCTATCAATCAAAGGAATACAACCTACAACAAACCCACTATAACTTCCTCTTGTTCTCTCACAGTCTCCTATATCATAATACAATATTCGCTATCATACCTAGTCACAATACATTTCCCTCATAACAGAGGGTTGCCTTCTAGGGAAAAAAACCTTTAACATAATTTCTACCATTAGATCTGCGACCTTATAATGAACGGTCCATATTTACAATATACATTTACAAGGCAATTTTTCCTACGTGGGCTTTACCCCCGGACCCCGCAGAGGGGGTAAACCTCTTCTGCACTCCCTCGTGTGGAAGAGTGTAAATTCTTTTGGGGTGTAAAGTATTCATGGGGTATCAACATGGTTGAAAACGAAGACCTCTGAATCTGGAAAATAATCAGGCTCCACAACCAACACTCAAAGCCCGGATTTCGATAAATGGAGCTCATTATATCCTGTTGATTATATTGTTGATTGTTATGAGTTGGTGGTGTATCGTCGAAAGTGTTCTATTATTGGCTCGTCACTATTGATTATGTTGACAATGGTTTTGGTTTTTGGTATTTAGTCATTGCATTGGCTATTATAATAGTCGAATCGATAGCTCAACATGGTTAATTGGTTGATTGGATAAATGGGATTGAATACACAGTCGTTGTCTCTTACATTGTAATTATTGAATTGTTATCCCAACATTATTTTATAATTGATTAAGTCGCAATGATGCTTCGGGCGTGATGCATTGGTACGTGTGGCTTCCTACAACATGTTAGGTTGAGTGGAGGGTTGCTATGACTATGTGTTTTAAATTGCCAACTAGGAGTATTGCAATAGTGATAGTTGTGGCGTAGCTATCCACTATATATGCTATGAATATTATTTGATTGCACCATCAGAGATGGTCATGGGTTTTATAACAGTATGGTTTTGTTGCAATTTGATTGAATTGAGAAATGGATTTAGGCATATTATCGTTGTTTCCTTGTATTGGATTGATAGTTCAGTGTCGTTTTATGTTTAGGTCTGGAGTAAATAAACATGTACAATCACGATAATGATCTTGCATTTTGTTGAATGTTATTTGTATCCTAGATTCGTATAAGTTGAAGTAGTGATTGTTGTGCATTTAAATGGCAAGTCAAGGTTATTGCAATTTGATATATTGATGATTGTGTTTTGACTGTCCACTGTGTATGGTTGATGGATATCATGCATTATATCAGAGATGGGCATGGATTCTGTGACAATGTGGTCTCGTTACAACTTAATTGTTAAATGGTATTGAGGAATAAAATGGGGCACGATTTTTGTGTCTGTGTTTGATGAATGAAATAACTAGTGGATAGTGGTTGATGTTTTGATGTTGAACAGAGTGGAAACAAGTGACTGTGTGTTTAAAACACTAATTGAGACAAATGGAAAGAAACAGAACCCTTCTACAGGTTGTTGTGGAAGGCATATTGTCTTGTTTGACAACATTATGTTAATGATTTAATTGTGAACAATGAGCAAGTTAATACACATAATTGATTTAATTATACACAACAGTTGTTTAATTGAGCACAGTGATTATTTGGTTGGTGTTGGATCTTTTACGTTTGATATAGAATGGTTTTATGGATTACTTAATTAATTTTATGAACAGTATCTGCTCTCTATCCTTACCATTATTTCAATTTTTTCTAATTACAACCCCCTTGCCTTCCCACATTCATTTTTCACTCCCTGTTCTTAAAATTTAATTATGGTTACGAGAATTTTGTATTAGAACAGTTTGAAATCGCAGTTTCATGGATGGATTACGGTGACATGTCCCTTCATTTACAATACAGTCGATTGTGTGTTATCTATGAGAAATAACCATGATTCTTTTCCCCCTCATTTTAACATTTTTCACTAAATACAAACCGCTCGCATATCCTAGAACCTTTGTTCACCCGTTGCTCATTGACAACAGTTAAAGAAATTTGTATGGATTCGATTGCATGAGTATGATATGTTGCTGAGCCAAAATGTATTTCATATTTTTAAGGAGTTGTCATGTATGGTTTTTAAATGAACTATTTGCTAATCAATCATGTATGCAGGAATGGGTTTTTTCAGTAGAGGTAACCGAGGAAGAGGTAATTGGAACAAGGGCCCTAGAAGGCCTAGATTCTCCATTCATTTTTATGTTGACTCGCAAGAGTTAGGACAGTTATTTCGGGCAGGTTTTTTCAATTGGATTGGGAAATACATGGTACAACCTAGGCCTGAAAGGCCTCCCTTCCAAGATCCACAATCCCCTGGTATTCTCGTGCCCTCTCATGTCTCATTGCAACCCGAGGTTCCCGAAAACGACGGATGGAAAGAGATTGTCCACCCGATAGTCTCCCAACATCATGGCTGGCCCAATTTGTCTTTACCTACTCCCCCGCCTATCAATCAGATTGTTCAATCTGCACCTGTCCACTCACCAGTTCAATCCTCTCATGCTAGAAAAAGGTTGAAAATCGAGGCCCATCATGCCCCTAACAAAGGAAAAGGCACTGCTTCCCCTTCCTCCACCTCCAATGTCTTTGATAAATATGTGTCCTCCTGTATGGATTTGAGGGGCGATTTTTCTCATGTGCTCAGTGAGATTAGGCCTAAAGGCTCAGCACAACCAAAGGAAAATTTAGAGAGATCAAAAGGTGACATCAGCGACAAGGGGAAGATTTCATCTTAGAGTGGAAAATATGGATTTTAAATTTTATTTTCACTATTGTGGATAACAGTTGACTTCAGATGTTTGGGACAACATGTTATTTTTTGGATATATGAGTAATATATTTTTTAAAATAAGGTCAAATATCAATGAGATTAATTGTCAAACATAAGTGTGATGATGGGATTCATAAGGAGGGATGTTTTTTTTAATTAAATAGTTATGTTATGATTGTTAAGAAATAAAGGGAGTCACAAGGGGTCCCACCTACTAGTTATTATTTATTTAAAACCCTTATTATGATTTATTACTTTTCCCCTAACTAAAAGTTAGTTGAGTTTTTTGTTAACTTAACTAATGAAGTAGTTCAACTACTTCAACCAATTCTAATTTTCTTAAAGGAAAAATGAAGGGGAGGAACAAGGGGAGATAGAAGGAGAAGCATACTAAGGTTTTCTCTTTGAGTTATGTTGAGATAGTTCAGTTTTCATTCATTCCTTAATTTATCACAAGCCTAATTGTTTTTAATGATAGCAAGGTATTATTGTAGACATCAAGATTCAGGGATGAATTACATCATTTAGACACTTTGTTTTTAGAGGTGTTGATCTATCTTTGATAGTCTGTGTAGAATTGTTTGTTTGTGAATTGGTTTTCATGACTAACAGAGGCTATTGTGCAGAGTCGAGTGGGAAAAAATCTGTGGCAAGATGATCCAACTTTTAGAGTTCAATTTTTTTATTTTCTGTCAAAGGTCCTTTTGTATGTTTCATCGGGGACGTCTAAGTTTGACTTTGGTCCAAAACTTCTTCACGAAATTTTATAAAGAGAATAACCCTTTGGTGAATTGGAATGAAATAAAGGATTTCTATATGTCTCATCTATCTTGATTATCATCTTGGTGTCTTTAATTATATCTCTGCATTTATTTAAGCAACTGTTATATTTAGAAAATCATATAAATAATGAATTTTGCAGCAAGCTTTTATTTATAAAAGGACTATCCTAAGCACTTGTAATCAATACTTGTGAGTTAGGATATTAATTTTGATGGATATAAACATAGGGAGACATTCCCATCTATTCTACTTTAGCCAAGCAGAATCTGAAAATGCTTGAGTAAGATCATTTCATATATTTTCCTCAACAGTCTCTTTGAATGGCTAGTCATGCCCTTTGGCTTAACAAATGCACCAGCCACTTTCATGAGGTTGATGGATGATGTATTAAAACCCTTCACCAACTCTTTTGTGGTGGTATATTTCGATGACATCATCATCTTCAACAGAACTTTGGAGGAGCACATGTGACATATTCAACAAGTTTTGAGCACTATGCAATAGCACAAGCTATATGCCAACTTGGAAAAATGCTCCTTTCACATGAAAAGGGTCCAATACTTGGGCTACATTGTTGATGAGCATGGGGTACATGTTTATTCGGCTAAGATCCAAGTCATTTGTGACTAGCCAGCCCTGACCACACTAATTGAGCTTCAGAGCTTCTTGGGACTGGAAAACTTCTATCAACGGTTCATGTTGGGATTCTCCCATATTGCATGGGCCCTCAGCTAGGTGACCAAGGGTGGTGGAAGGGAAAATTTAGTGTGGGGGAAGGGAAAAAAATGAGCATTCGATGATTCGAAACATTGCTTGTGCTCAACTCCAGTACTCTCCTTTCTCGATATGTAACAACCATTCAAGATTGAGACTGATGCATCTGATTATGTTGTAGGCGCATTTCTCACTCAACATGTTCATCTGATGGCATACCATAGTGAGAAAATATCAGATACTATCTGGAAATACCCTACCTATGACAAGGAAATGTATTCCATTTTACAAGCTTGTTGTCAATGGAAACATTACATTCTAGCTAGAAAGGAGACAATCATCCACACTGATCACAAGCCTCTACAACTCATACAGACATAGGGGAAGCTGCAGAACAACCACCATCAAAAGTGGTACACCTACCTGCAGCAGTTCCATCTCAACATCAAGTATAAGACATTGATCTAAAATTGTTCCATTAACTACCTCAACCGACCTCCTGTGGTTGCACTCGCCATTGTGCTCCATTCCTGTGGACATGAGGCATATAAGTGGCCCCCAAATTTATCGACAAGATTTGGACTTCACCACCACCTATCATCTCTTGGGTACATGAGTGACTATCACCGATTTTCACATTCAGGACGAACTATTATGCCATATGGGTCTTCTCTATGTTCCTACAAGAAACCGTGCAAAGATGATTTTGGAATCCCACTACAGTCATATTGCAAGACATTTTGGCATGGAGAAAACTATGGTTGTTCTTTAGAAACCTTTTTATTGGCCAAAAATTTGACAGAACGTCAACAAGTATATCATATATTGCACTTCTTGTGCCATTTCCAATCCAACCATCAATAAGCAAGGATTATACACCCCTCTTACTACTCCTGAGAAGCCTTGGAAATCCATCTCAATGGATTACATGTCTGGCCTTTCATCCACCAAGCGGGGAAATGATTGTGTATTTGTGGTTGTTGATCGGTTTTTGAAGATGGCCATCCTCACATCTTGCAAGAAGAATATCACATTGGTATATAATGGAAATATCTTCTTCGAACGAGTGTGGGCCCATTTTGGAATACGACATACCATCATCTATGACCGAGACAACAAGTTCCTCAACACATTTTGGTCGCGTATCTGGTCACTATTGGACACCAAGCTTACTAAATCCACTTCTTTCCACCCTCAAATAGATGACCAAACAGAGGTCGTCAATTGGATGATTGGGAAAATCCTGCGCATGTAAAAGTCTAAGCTTCCACATACATGGGATGAGAGTCTCCCCTATGTTCAACACAGTTACAATAGGGATCTCCATAGCTCCACCAACCATAGCCCATTTCAGGTGGGGTTGGGATTCCAACCCTTGGGTCCCATTGATGTTGCACTACCTCTTGCCACCACATAGATAGACTCTTCCCATGTTCAATCTGAGATCGATGAAGGCACCAAATTTATTGAGTGGATTCAGCACATCCACCAACAGGTCCATGAGATTTTGCAGAAATCCAAAGATAAGTACAAGAAGCACCATGATCAACACAGGGTATCGCACCACTTTCAGATTGGAGACAAAGTTTGGTTACATTTGTAGAAGGATCATCTTACAGGGCCTCATCTGAAGCTCCACCCACTTCACTATGGGCCTTACCCTATCACCAAGGTTGTGGGTAGAAATGATTTTGATCTCAACACCCCACCCTTCCTTGGATTGCACCCAGTGTTCAATTTGGACCATATTTTCCACCGTTATTAGACAGCTGAAAGATTGCAAAACCACTGACACCGACATATCTCAACCCTGACTGCATGGAAAAAACATAGAATGATCAGATAGTGGACACACAAGTCAAGGGAACTCGCTAGTAGATGATCCATATTTATTGGGTTGTCAAGGCAGGGCAGCTCCTACACCAAGGAAATGGCTCACGCAGGGCCAAATTCAGCAAAAGCTTCCTCATCTGATGGGGGAACTCAATGCAATGGAGACCATTGCTTCCTAAGGGGGAGGATTGATCCAGGTGGATATTGGTGGCCACCCACCTATTCCAACTAGATCCTCTTGACAGTTTTAGTTAAGAACGTTCTTTTGTACTTCTTTGTAATGGTGGGTTATACACTTTCGGGGCTATATGAATCCCTACACATCTTTCAGGTGGATACTAGTGGCCTCCCACCTAATATAACTGAATTACTTTGTATGCTTTCATGTTAGCACATCTTTTTGTACTTCCATGGTCGTTTTGGGGCCCTTAACAATGTTTTTTTGGCTAGCCACACTCAAAATGTAGACGAAGTTAGAGTTTGATGGTGTAATGTGTAGTTTTCTAAAATACCTTTCCAACGGGCTATCACGCGCCTAAAACATAGGTCGTATGAAAAAGTTACGATCCCTAGAAGTTGAGCTACCAACTTACCCATAGGGGCCCACATAAATTTTGGTGTTTCATCCCCTAGGGTAATGTTTTTGGATGTCTAGGATTTTGGAATTCATGAGTAATATCAAAAAGGCCTTTACAGCCTCATTGTAATCATTATTCTCAGATGGATGTGCGTAGCATCCAAATATCTTCTCAGAGATAGCTACCACCATTCAAGAAAGTGTTCCAGTTCTGTAGTTTTATAGTTTCATCCTATTTCATTTATTCAATAGAATATATTGTTCATTAGATATATGTGTTTTTCTTCATATATCTATGTTTATTTTATTTATTTTGTTAATCATTTTGTTTCACTCCTAAATCTGGATCAGTGGTATCAGAGTGGTCCGCTCTTCATTTATTTTTCTTCGTGCATGTCCCTAACAAGATATGGGTACAAGAAGTTGGGACTTGAACCAATCGAGTCGTTGCAAGATCTGTCGCACCAAGCCTGACAAGAACCCATGGGAGAGAAAAATAAATATTATGGAGCATGAGATCCTTTTAAAATGTTGTTCGAGGAATCCCTTGCACAAAAAAGGACGGAAATGATGGAAAACTTTGCGTAGATCCTTTGGCGGATGCCCACAAGAGAAGCATATTCATCAAGCGGCCATGCAAACCCCTTCAAGGTACAGGTGAATTTTGATATTCCATTATTTGAAGGAACGATAGATGCAAATGCTATAAATAAATGGTTGAATCTGCTCGAAGGGTATTTTTTGGTCCATAATTTTTTCGATAGGGAAAAGATTACTTTTTCAGTCCTCAAGGTCGTCCCCCATGTGAAGGACTGGTGGGACACTTACTCTAAGCAAAGGGCCATAGAGGAATATGTGATATTTGTGGTTTCCCCTACATGGGATTCCTTCAAGGATGCCATTAAAGAAAAATACTACCCTGTTGGAAGATACGAGGACCAGTACACCAGATGGACCACCCTGCATCAAGAAAGGGACCAAACAGTATTGGATTTCAACAATATTTTTCATACCATGCACACCAAATTGGGTATCAAAGACTCTAAGCGAAATCTAGTGCTCAAATACCACAGATGTTTGCATATATACATTCAAACAAAATTAGATTTTTTGGACATCATCTCACTGGGTACATCTTATAGATATGCTATCAAGATCGAGAAGAAATTTAAGCAAAAGAAGCGAGAGTTTGGATCTGCAACTCCTCATAGTCGAGGAAGGGAAAAGGCAGCCCTAACCCACATAGAAAGGGACAGAGCAAAGATGACCACTCTTAGGAAAACTAGTCCAATCCGAAACACAAGAAGGGAAATGAGAAGATGAGGAAGGACACGGGAAAATGGTATTAGTACCATAAAATCCCTTGGAACAACACTGAAGAATTTTGCTCCAAGCAGTCACTCATGGTTGAGCTGAAGGATTCTGAGTCAGAGTTGATTATGATTCTAAATCAAATACCTAAGGAGGGAAGCGGATTATCGGTGATGGACCCAGTGCCACTTTCTCTACACCAAAGTCCGTCCAAGCAAACCAGAGGAAGGGGAATGCCTCTTTCACTCATAGATGTGGGTAAAGGGGGCTCTTCTTCATTTCATTGTCGATAGCAGCATTCAGAAGAACCTGATTTTAGTAGAGGTCATCAATTTTATGGACCTACTGATGACACTGAACCTACAACCCTACACCATCAGTTGGCTTCACAAAGGAAGAGATCTTAGTGTCAGCCAACAATGTCATATGCCCTATGACATCAAACCTTTCAAAGATGAGGTATTGTGTGATATTTATCCCCTTGATGTTTGGGATGTTCTTTTAGGAAAACCATATTTGTGGAAGCTTCATGTTGTGTATGAGTCTATACTCTGTAGTGTTATATTACTTTGGGTAGAAAATTGTACAGGATACCAAAGGTAGCGTTGCCTACCGCTATTTCTTTAATATCTGTGAAGCAATGCAGTAAGGTCATTTCACAAGCTGAGAAGTTATTATTATTTTTTATCCATGCTCACAGTAAGCATAAGGTCGTTGCCACATCTGTGGCCTCTATGTAGATCCTCTCTTTGCAGCAGAATCAAGTGCAAGGGATCATGGAAGAGTACATATACAAATTATCCTAACCCACCGAGGTACCGATGCATTGCCAAGTCAAGCCTCCAATTGATCTGACCGCCGGTGCACCTCTTTCTAATGGACCAGTCTCTTGTTGCTCGTTGATGATGAAATCAGGCATCAGATCCAAAATCTTCTTCAAAAGGGGCACATCAGACCCAACTCTTCCCCTTGTAGAAGCTTGATTGTACTGGTGCAGAAGAAGGATGGGACCTGGTGAATCTACATTGATTATAGATCCTTAAACAAAATCACAGTCGGGAACTGGTACCCAATTCCCAAGACTGATGACCTTCTTAACCAAATCAATGGGGAAAAGTTCGTCACCAAGATTGACCTAAATTATGTCTACCACGAGGTTCCCATCGAACCAAATGATGTATGGAATACATCCTTCAAATCTAAAGAAGGTCTCTTTGAATGGTTGGTCATGCCCTTTGGCTTAACAAATGCACCAACCACTATCATGAGGTTGATGGATGATGTATTGAGACCCTTCACCAATTCTTTTGTGGTGGACCTCAAGGATGATTTTAGGGCCTAAATTTCGTTCATGGGCTAATTTTCCATGGTTTTTTCCAAAAAACGATTCGCCATTCTAAAAATGATTCACCCAAATTATATAGGATAAAATTATTTTACCTTAAAAATCGCCAAAAAATTATACAAACTATAATAAATCCATATAAATTTGAATATTTTTACAAAAATATCGCCAAATATTTATAGTTGGCATATGAAGGATTAGTAAGATTCGCCAATGTTTATACATTTTAAAATAAATTTCCATCCTTAAAATCATCCTTGGTGGTGGTATATTTGGATTACATCCTCATCTTCAACAGAACTTGAGAGGATCACATGTGGCATATTCAACAGGTTTTGAGCACTCTGCGATAGCACAAGCTATATTCCAACTTGGAAAAATGATCTTTTAGCATGAAAAAGGTCCAATAATTGGGCTACATTGTTGATGAGCATGGTGTACATTTTGATCTAGATAAGATCCAAGTCATCCATGACTGGCCATCATTGACCACACTAACAGAGCTTCAGAGCTTCTTGGGACTAGCCAACTTCTACCGAAGATTCATTTTTGGATTCTCCCATATTACATGGGCACTCAACCAGATGACCAAGGGAGGTGGCAGGGAAACGTTTGTGTGGGGGAAGGAACAACAATGAGCATTTGATGATCCAAAACATCAAGTGCTCAACTCCAGTACTCTCATTGTCCTATCTGCAACAATCGTTCAAGATTGAGACTAATGCATCTGAATATGTTGTAGGCACACTTCTCAGTCAACACGGTCATCTAGTGGCATACCATAGTGAGACAATATCAGATATTGTTCGGAAATACCCCACCTATGACAAGGAAATGCATTCCATTGTACAATCCTGTCGTCAATGGAAACATTACATTCTAGTAAAGGAGATGATCATCTAGACTGATAACAAGCCTCTGCAGTTCATACAGACACAGGGGAAATTGTAGAATGATTGGCATCAAAAGTAATCCACCTACCTGGAACAGTTCCATATCAACATCAAGTATAAGACATGTATCTCAAATCATGTCGTTGACTACCTCAATGACCTCCCGTGGCTGCACTCACCACTGTGCTCCATTCCTGTGGACATGAGGCATCTGAGTGGCCGTAACTTTATCAACAAGATCCAGACTTTGCCACCACCTATCAACTCTCAGTAAAAGCGTGGTTGTCACCAATTTTCACATTTATGATAGACTACTATGCCATATGGGCCATATTTGTGTTCCTACAAGTGAGCGTGCAAAGTTCATTTTGGAATCCCACTATAGTCGGATGGCATGACATTTTGGCATGGAGAAAACTGTGGTCATTCTTTAGAAACATTTTTGGTGGCCAAAACTTCGACATGACGTCAACAAGTATATCAGATCTTGCACTGGCTATGACATTTTGAATCCATCCATCAAGAAGCAAGGCTTATACACCCCTCTTCCTATTCTCGAGAAGCCTTGGGAGTCCATTTTAATGGATTACATGTCTGGCCTTCCATCAACCAAGCAAGGAAATGATTGTGTATTTGTGGTCGTTGATCAGTTTTTGAAGATGGTCATCCTCACAGCCTGCAAGAAGAATATCATAGTGGCAGATACTTCCAATACCTTCTTCAAATGAGTGTGGGTCCATTTTAGGATACCACAGACCATCATCTTTGACTGGGATAGTAGGTTCCTCAGCACATTTTGGTTGAGTCTTTGGTCATTGTTAGACACCAAGATCACTAAATCCACTTCTTTCCACCCCCAAAAAGATGGCCAAATAGAGGTCGTCAATCGGATGATTGTGCACATCCTACGCATGTACAACTCTAATAATCCATGTACATGGGATTAGAGTCTCCCCTATGTTCAACACAGTTACAACAGGGCTCTCCATAGCTCCATTAGCCATAGTCCATTTCAGGTGGGGTTGGGATTCAAACCCTTGGGTCCCATTGATGTTGCACTACCTATTTCCACAACACAGACATAGTCTTCCCATGTTCAGTATGAGACTAAAAAAGCCACTAGATTCATTGAGAGGATTCAACACATCCACCAATAGGTCCATGTGATTTTGTAGAAATCCATTGCTAAGTACAAGTAGTACAATGATCAACATAAGGTACCACACTAATTTTAGGTTGGAGACAAATTCTGGTTACATTTACAGAAGGAGCATCTCACATGGACCCATTGGAAGCTCTGCCCACTTCACTATGGGCCTTACACTATCACCAAGGATGTGGGTAGCAATGATTTTGAGCTTAACACTCCACCCTTTCTTGGATTGCACCCAGTGTTCAATGTGGACCTCATTAGGCGATATTTTCGACCATTATTGCACACCTCAGAGATCACAAAAGAACTGACACATAGCTCAACCCTGACTGCATGGAACAAACATCCACTGATTAGATAATGGGCACACAGGTTAAGGGAATGCGCCAGCAGAGGATCCAAATCTATCGTGTCGTCAAGGCAAGGCAGCTCCTACACCAAGGAAAGTGGCCCTCCTGGGGCCAAATTTAGCAGAAGTTTCCTCACCTGATGGGGGAACTCAACGTAATGGAGACCATTGATTCCTAAGGGGGGAGGACTGATCCAGGTGGATATTGGTGGCCACCCACCTATTCCAACTAGATCCTCTTAACAATTTTAGTTCAACACATTCTTCTGTACTTCTTTGTAATGGTGGGTTCTACACTTCAGGAGTTATTTGAAGCCCTAGACATATCCTAGGTGGATATTGGTGGCCTCCCACCTCATCCAACTAGCTTATTTTGTATGTTTTCATTTTAGCACATCTTTTTTTACTTCGAGGGCCATTTTTGGGCCCTTAAAAATGTTTTTTGGCTCGCCATAGTCAAATTGTTAATAGATTCAGAGTTTGATGGCGTAATGTGTAGTTCTCTAAAATACCTTTCCGATGGGCTATCACATGCCTAAAATAGAGGTTGTATGCAAATGTTACGACCTTGGGAAGTTGAGGTACCAACTTACCCATAGGGGCCCACATAAATTTTGGTGTTTCATCTCCTAGGGTTAGGTTTTTGGATGTCTAGGGTTTTGGAATTCATGAGTAATATCAAAAAGGCCTCTGGAGCCTCATTGTAATCATTCTACTTAGATGGATGTGCATAGTAGCCACATCTCTTCTCAGAGATACCTACCACCATTCAAGAAAGTGTTTCAGTTCTGCATTTTTACAGTTTCAGCCTATTTCATTTATTCAATAGAAGATATTCTTCACTGGATATCTATGTTGTTCTTCATATCTCTTTGTTTATTATATTTAGTCTGTTAATCAGTTCATTCCTCTCTTAAATCCAGATCACTCTCGATTGGAAGTGTTCCACCTGCTATCCCAACCCTTCCTTCTACTTTCTCTCCTACCATAGGAGGCATCCTCTTCCCTATAACTGTGGCCCCTAACACTTCTATCCACCTCAAGAACGAGCACCACTCTACTCCAATGCCACCATATGCATCAATTATATTGTCACAAAGTTTGGCCCATATGGCCTCTCCCATACCCTGCAAAAGGATGTCCAAGCACCTTCTTATGTTTACCGGTTGACCAAAAATATCTACTACGTGTTATCCCTCCTCCTCTAGGTCCACTTTCCACCTATGTTGTGTTGTATCTACCTCATTATTATAGTGACCCTGTCACTCAACCACTCTCTATGGCCCCTCTGCAGTCATTGCTTCCTGACCCACTACTACTGTTAGGGAACCCAACACTAATGGTGCCTCCTCTTCCCTTGTGGATGATAAGTTCCCCCCACCACCTCATTTGGGGCTCTCTCATCCCCCACATATTAAGGTGCACCTATGGGCATAACAACACCACATGCTCAAAGAAAAAACAAGAAAGGATTAAGCCAAAGGTAAAGTCCCCCTCTCTATGCATCCAACAATGTGTCATCTGAGAAAAAATGGCCTTTCTCATCAGAGAAGCTTAGGAATAAAAACTTCCTTGGATCACCCTCTCCATGGCTAACGTATAGGCATTGATGATCCACCGAGTACCCAAGGTTCCGTAGATCCTGAATACCATGGATTCCACCACATGGGTGGCCAAATCCATAATCCTCAAGATTGATATGGATCCCTCTCTCACAACCTCATCCCCTGGTCAATACTATATTATGAGCTACTAGATTGATATCGTGTCATCCATGCAAGGTATTAGTTTCGATATCTCTTCTTGAAAGGTGATCCCTTTTAGAAAGTATATGTCTAGCTTGGTAGACATCTCAATCATCTTCCCATGCATCTCAAAGGCATGATGGTTGGACCTCCACATATCAATAAGCTGGTCCAATAGATCCTCCTAGGAGTGTAGAAAGATGTAGTTGAATTACTTGGGTAGGATATATCCAACCAACTCAAGTCATATTGCAGGATCACCATGAAACTCAGTTCATAGGGTGTCACAGTCTCTCTCCTACCACTGGATAGGTATGGTTGTCCAATACAATGTTAATCCTTACCAAAACAAAACCAAATAATTCATGTCATATGTTTTTGGCCATTTCTTCTACCTATGCACCTATATCTCTTTTAGTCATGCAATTTACATGACTATTCAATAAACAATCATGCAAGTCTCCTGTGTGATTGATCAATGAAAATTCACATGACTATTTTGTGAATAGTCACACTCATTATTGGCATGATTGTTCACTGAAAAAATGCTTGATTCATGTGACTGTATAATTAATATCCATGTAACTATTTCTCATGATTGGCCATTTTGTAGCCACAATGTTTGCATGGCTATCAAATGATCGTCCATGCAAAAAATTCCAACAATTGTAATATGGAAAACTATGCCATTCATGCAAGTGACCATTGAACATTCACACCATATCATGTGAATATTCGATGATATCCCATGTGAACCATATGGTCCCATTCAAAAAAGGGATATATGATCCCCCCTTCATGCCCTATCTTGAGAATTAAATGTAGAAATGACAAAGTTGGGTCAAGAACCCTTACATGGATCTCATGGAATCAAAAATTAGTCATGGGCACAAAAATAACAATATTGGGAAGGTCGTGGGATCCACACTCTCACATACCAAATAAATAATGTAAAAAATAGGTCACTTTGTGGGCCCCACTCTCATTTATATGGCCTAGTCACAAAGTTCCCAAGGACCGTGATAGAGCTTAGAAGCTCCATTTTTTATTCATTTGCACCAATGGAATGATGGCCTCACCACCTCTAGTGACGTATTCTCTATTCATGTTCCCAAAAATCCCTCCTGGAGCCATTCCCCACCACCGAACCCCCACACCTCAGTTCCACATATAGGTATGGGAGCTCACTAGGCATGTTTCTTTTAACATTTGCACCATCAAGTTTATTTTCATCAATACTTTCACTTCAGGTATTTAGTTTGGTGTCTGAAAGTATTTTCCAAGAGGGCCCCTTTGTCTCTTGGATGCATATGGTAGGGTCATTCACCCTACCCCACCCCTTCAAGTATATACTTATTCAAACTATCATTTTAAGCACTCCCTCTAATCTTAGTGCATTATCCAATTTCATCCCCCCTCAAATATGCCTTTACGATTTCTTATCCTGACTACACATGTAAATTCACCTAGTTCCACATGCATTTAGTTGTTGTTGGTCGATAAGATTTTATCCCCTTGGGTTTACTTTCTTTTATCTCCCCTTGAATTATTGACACCCATGTTATTTCTTCCCATAGGATGGGATTCTAGATAATCTACATCTCATAGAATGAAACTCATACTTCTTTCTCCTCATCATACTGACCCATCCCCTTCGATTCCCAACTATTCACATCTGTATGGTTGATTATGTTGAATGTGTTATTCCATTTTCATTGGCCTCCCATCTCCCCCACGATTAGTAGGCCATCTAAATTCCAATTCATCATTCACTTACCCCATGAAGACCTATGCAAAGGGGCCCCTTCCCCCATCTACTCTTACAACTCTCACCTGACATGGCCAATCTATTTGATCATAAAACTAGGGAACCCATATCCATGTGTTGGCACAGGGGAAGACCCAGGGTTTAATGCTACAACAACGCACCAACAAAACCCTAACTATAGGCCCTTTTGGAAACACTTGCGAAGAAGATGAAGTCTCACCTGAGGTAGAGGCAGGGATGGTTGCAGGACTCAGGTGTCTGCAACCTTAGCTGGGACACAGATCTGTGATTGTAATACTTAACAGAGCACTTAGCACCAACAATTCATCAATATTTAACCACTATCTACTCTGCATATAAAATAGAGCATCACATCATTCATTCAAATATGATGTATCTAAGCACTTATCATTTAGAAGTAGGCAAGATCTAATAGATTTAGGCACTATCACATTCATATAAGTTAGATATAACAACCATATACATCATTATCACAAAGCATAAACATATCTATCTATATATATCAAAGCACTTAGCAAGTAAAGACATAAACACATCAACACATTGCACAAATCATAGCAACGCAGCATATACGTGGTTCACCCCCACCCTGGGGCTATGTCCACCAACTCTTCTTATTTAATAGCTTATTCAATAGGTTACATGCACAGAGTCTCAAAACCTTACTCCGCATAGCACAAGAGATCTACATGGCTCGCTAGATCCTCCTTCCCCGAGTAGATCTAAGCATGCATCCTTCCACAGCCTCTTACAATGACTTGCACTTAGCTCTACAAGTCTCACACAGTATGCACAAAGCACTTACAATCCTTCAATCACATAGATCTACCACTTAGCCATTTGTAACTGCTCTCTTCTTACATTGCCTAGAAATCTATTTGTACTTTACAAAATAGGCCTAAACATGGGTAAACTCATGGGACGACATCCCATACCCATTACATAATCCCAAATCCAAAAAAGGATCCAAAAAGGAGCCGAGATCCCATAATCTCTACTTCATCTTGCGCTCCTTCTTTGATAGGCTGTCGAAGTCCCAAAATAGGTCAAACTTGACCAAGGATCTCCCAAATCTTGGTCAAGGGCCAACAGGGCCCCAACAATCACCTGTGACTCATTCTGAGTCACTCTAATATGGGTAGTTCTGCTTCGAAATCCTTGAGATTGGGTCGAGCTGCTTCGACTTGCTATCGTTCCATGGCCTCTTGTGCAATGAACTCTTGGATGACTACCTCGTTCACAGGTCCCTCTAGGAATTTTTCAGCTACAGTGACAACCTGCTCCAGTTATGCTCCTCGGCCTTCGACCTCTATGAACAATTGGTAGGCCTTATCTTGTACAGGTCAGAGCCTTTGAGTTACTTCCATAACTCTGATCTAGATAGTGTGGATCTATTGTTGGGCGGTGCATTTCTCTTGGGATCGCTTCATTATTTCCATAGCTGACAGGAGATTCAGTTGCACCTGTATCGTTTCGGCTTGATACTTCACCTCTTGGAGCTGTGACTCCAATTCCTTCAGTTCTGGATTCTCAATGAGTTTCTCGTAGGTCTGGGCACTACGATCAGTGAGTTTCTTACATTCCATAGTTGTTATAACCCTAATTTTCACCATACATGTTTACCTGGCATCAGGCCATCTCAGGTCCATTATTTCCCAAAACACTACTGAACAAATCTTCTAAAAAACTCCATTTTTTAAATTCCACACTAGCTGACCCACTACAGCCCACATGGATCTACAGTGTCCACGCTAGCTGACCCACTACAGCCCACGTGGATCTATAGTGTCCACGCTAGCTGGCCCACTATAGCCTGCATGGACCTTCAAAAGCACGAAAAAAGGAAAGTTGTCGACGGAACACACAGCTTTGGGTGAGTTAACTGAATCTTACGTCCATGCATGGCCAAGGGTTCATCCAAATACCTAGCTTCTTCTAGCCTATAAAATAAGGTTTAGGGGTCCCATTTGGAACAGGAGAATAAGAGTAAAGAAACTCTACCCAATTGCACATTCCCATTGTCCCAACCCTTTAGCCATCCTTGTGCAAAGAGAGATACAAAGCAAAGAAGTTGGAGGACATTTGAAGAGGAGCCCAGGATCAGGTTCTCGGAGCAGTGGTTGGTCTCGACATTGTAAGTTGATTCATTAAAGTTAATAATAAAGAAATGTTTTTCCCGTCCCACTATATGAGTTCTTCGTAGTTTAGTGAGTATATGTTTGAATCTCTAAGCCATTATGTAGAACAAATGCATGTAGAGTTTGTTGCTTGTTTTGTACACAGTTCAGTCTTGGGAGGATAGCTGCTAGCAAGCGATCAAGCGTGAAGAAGGATCGACATCGAATGTCTGGAACAAGGTATGTTCGTTTAAACATGTATTTGCTTAAAAGAAATGGGGATTAGGTCTGGGACGATGGTAGAAAGTAGGATTCTTTCAGTCTTATCTGCATGCATAATATAACCCTAAATGCTAGTTCGTAGGGGGATTTCCCACCACAACAGAATTGGTGACCATACTGGGGAAGTCTCTAGGGTTCCTGGGAATATTTTTGGGTATTTTTAAAAGACTGGTTTTCTTTCCTGTTTTTTGAAGTTTCTACAAAGATTGAGCTAACAAAGATTCTGGTCTTCCATACCAGCTATCTTTGTTTCTTTGCTTGACTTTGTTTTTTTTCGAGACCCACAGGGGTACACACGGACTGCATAAGGTCTACACGCATGTACCCGTGCCCTACTTTCTTACAGCCTGCGTGTAAACGCTAGCTAAAGAAGTAACAGTAGTGTGTATGATTCCAGAAAATTTTTGAGGCAGTCATCCTCTTCCCTGTCAGAATCAGTCATTCTCGGGGGTTTTCTGGAACTCTTTCTCATATTGGTTGTTTGTAGTCTATAGCCTAGGGTTCACCTCAGATTGGTTTGTTTTACGAATTTTTTCTTTTTTCTGTTAAAGAAAGTGTCTAAGCCTATAAAAAATCCTGGTTCTCAATATCAATGGTCTCTTCCTGGTTTGAATTGTATGTTTTTATTTGTTTCAGAGTTTTAGATATACACATGGCCTGTATAAGGCCAGCACGCTTGTACATGCCCTCTGTCTCTACACAGCTCGTGTGCACATGCTTTCCATTGAATTGTCAGTAGTGTGCTTGTGAAGGATAGTTTTTGTTGAGGGTGAGGCAATCATCCTTTCCCTTGACAAGAGTAATACCTCTCAGGTTTTTGAATCTCTATCCTAGCAATCATTAGCGTAGGTTTGATCTCAACCATAGCTTTCTTTTTTCATTTAAAAGTTTTCATCAAAATTTTCTTTAGGGTTTTTAGACAAGTGTGAGAGTCCTTTTTTAAGTTGCTAGTGTGTGATTTCTTGAAGTGATTCTTTGCGATCTGTGACTAGGCCAGAAGTTTTTCTTGGTTTTTGACTTGTTGATATTTTTCCTTTTTGCTTTGTGAGCATTCAAATAAAAAAAAAATCTTTTATTTCTTTGTTTGGTTGAAAAGTGTTGTTTTGCATTAGTAACCAGGGAAAAGTCTTTGCTTTATTAAGTTCTTGATAGTTTAATTAGATCGTAAGTAGCTCGTAGTCGAGTGAAATCCTGCTTTAAGTTTGTTGTTCAAAATATCTTAGAAAATTCTTTAAAAAAAAAAAAAATTTGAAAAGTTGTTGAAAATTTGCGTTAAGTGAAGGTTTTTGTTTCCAGCTTTCTGTTCATTTTTACTTTCGTCTTTCAAACATCACTAGTTTCACTTTCATACCCTTTGACATAAGACAAGCCATAAAATTAACACTAAATCTAAAATTCATTAGACTTTTATGTTTGTAGGGTTAACCAACTAGTTCAGGATTAGGGCCTTGGATTAGGTTGGAGAGGAAACTCTTCAAGGCCATTAAAATCAAACATTGGAGTCTGAGTTAGGGAGTGTCCAAGTCCAGTATTGTGAAAGTTATCCAGGACCCCCCTCTAACACAGGGGATAAACACGAGGTCGCGTGTGGAAAGGTAGCGGAGATAACCCCTCCAAAGCTGGACCAATCGTAGTGGAGAACACATATAGAGGGATTGTCTTGGGATTCTGTCGATTTCATTTGCCACAGAGCTTGGTCTCGAATCCATTCGAGGTCCTCAGTTGTCTTCCAGACCACTTGCTCTCGATACCCTTGACAGGTTTTGGTCTCGATACCCTACTCATTGTGGTCTACCCGACTTTTGACTGTACTCGCCTGGTGACTGTTCGCGTGCTGGAAACCTAGTAGCCTTTCTTTTTTAGGGACATACACAGGTGACTGCGGGGGTATACCGCAATACCTAGGATAGACATCGTGCCACACTTTGCAGAGTATACCCAGAGGTTGCTTCTGTGTTCGATTTGCACTTGCACCGGTAAATTGCTCTAGTGTTGGTTGTTGTAATTGTTCTTCCAATTAATTTAGTGTTTGCCTGTCTTATCTTATAGGGACTTTTTTAGTGTATGTTGTTTTTGAACAACTAGAACACCCTAGAGTTTCTTTGATCTTATCACACAATGGAGGATCACGAGCTCCGCCAGTCACGAAGGCTTCTTGGCCTGTCATTGGTTACACTGGAGGCACCCCCGCCACCACTAAGGCGAAATCTAGACCAACAAGGGTCTTTTGAAGCGACCGGGTCACAAGAAATTGTGCCTGACCAACATCTAGAGGAATCAACCATTTTAGACCTTGGAGTGAAAGATTTTGGTCTCATTGAAACCTCCACCACTGATCTTTCGGCACCCACCATCGTACCAGTTCATCCTTACGAGTGCCAGATAGTGTCGCACGCAGCAATGGAAACAAATGTTGTTACTCCTTCTGGGAATTCTTCAATTCCCACTACGATTGTCACCACAGGAGAGTTTCCACCTCCTAACCCATCGTCACCGGTCTGAGCCACCATGGTCTCAACCACCTCCACATCACACAGTTGTCTGATCCCGTCTCTGGCAGTGGCCACAACCCCTTTCACACCAAGTGCAACAGGCCCTCCACTCTCATACAAGATGCCTAGTTCATGTACAAGTCTTGTACTTTCATACTCCACTTCATAGATTTCCGGTCTAGGGGTAGGGAGCTCTAACGCTCCTCTACAAGGCCACCTGGGGGGGACTTCTTCTCCCTTTAATGCTTTCCCTTACAGAGGATTTCATATCCCTCCTTTGTCCCCTTTGCTCGGGGGCACTCACCAGCCTTTCGTCGGGCCGCCTGCACACCATAGATTATTTGGAGCAGGGAGTCAAGGACCACCTTCGCATAATATGTCGATAGGTTTGACATTGTTTTCTTTGTTCGGTGCATTTGGTAACAACGCCTTCTCGTCCGCTGCTTTCCCAACTCGGGGCAATCCCGATTTCGGACAACCTATTCCTATGCAGGGTACTATTCCTGCACAGGGGGCAAACCCAGGAATTTCTTCCACCTCAGGGCCTTGGAATTCTTGGCAGGGATCCATTCCCTCGTCAGGAATGCCAATCTGGGGTAATTCTTTTCACAATCAATGGAACCCCTAAAAAAGTACTATGCCTATCCCCACAGGACCGACATGGGGCAACCCTTACCAAAGTCCTTCGAATGTAATGCATGCCCAACCATCTATGTCCTATTTTGGAAATCATCTGATGATGTCTCCTCACATGAAAAATCCATACGCTGGCCATGGCCATGGTTTTTACTAGAATCTAGGCCAGCAACCAAACTTTTTCTGGCAACCTGGTGCCAGTCAAACTCCAGGTCCCTTTTTCCCAGGTTATCACCAACAACCCAAACTACTTTTCCTGACAATTTTGCATTTGCCAAACTTGAAAAGTTTGTTGAATGACCCTATCTATCACGATCTTCATTGGCCTCCTATGCCGACGAAGTTTCCTTCGAACATCCCAAAGTTCAAAGCCAAGCCTAACGAATATCCAGGAGATCATGTGACTACCTTCCATCTTTGGTGCTCATCTAACTCGTTGAAAGATGACTATACAGTTGCAATTGTTTCAACGTACTCTCATTGGGAGTGTTGCGAAATGGTACATTGAGCTCGATCGCTCAATATACTCTTCCTTCAACGAACTGGCAATGGCTTTTCTAAACCATTTCCAGTTACCTATGAGATACGACGTTGGCACTGAATTGCTGGCCAATTTCTCACAAACAAAAGCGGACCATATCTCTGATCACATCTGAGAATGGAGACGTCGAAAGAGTTTAATTAAGGTACCAGTCCCACCAGCATTCCTACTCAAGTGGTTCCTTAAGTCTTTGGTCTCATAGTTATCCAAAGATGTCGCAACGTCGGGAGTATTTTCCGAAGAAGATGCCATCATGAGAGCTCAACAACTTGAGCTAATCTATTCTCAATCTGGTTTATTATACGAGATATTTCCATATGTGTCACGCTCAATACTTGATAAAACTAGACAGAGAGTTGGACCACATGTCGATGGTATTGTTGGTTCAGAACAAACAAAGCCCGTTGAGCAATTGACGAAGCAGTTGCAGCAGTTGTCTATACAACACACAACGGCCAGCTAAACTATTGCTTTGGCTGCTCCCCCTACCAAAACATCGGATGTACACATAGTGCAATCGACTAATCCAAAGGCCACCCAGTAGCCTGAAGGAAAGAAAAAACAATGAAAGAAGGGTAAGGGGGATAAAAAACCTATCGATAATGTTGGTGGGGACAACACTGAGAAACGGAAGGCGAGGTATCCATGCAACTTGTGCGTGGAAGACCACCCGACCCATCTATGTCCTCGGCTTGCAGAAGCCCAAAAGTTTGTGATGCAGCAACAGTCTGTTGTGTTAACCAATCCATTTCAACATGGGCAAAATCTAACCCAAGCCTCTGCAAGCACGAAAGGGGGCAGCCAAGGACCCTCTTCGTCTTCGAACAACCCCACATCCGCGAACATATACATGGTGAAGGGTGATGCTTTTATATCGACTAGAGCGCATGACTATAGTAAACCAAGCACTTCTGAGAAGGGGAAAGAAGCCGAACTCCCATCTCTTCCTCTATAGATTGAGAAGACGTTGGGAAAAACAATGACACGCATCCCAAAGGGGGTGTTCAAAAAATCTTCTCACAACCCAAACGCAAGGGTCGCCCAGAACTATTCTGTGGTGGAAGATTTATCACAAACCACTTGTGCAATGTTCGCTTTGGAGGTCCTCCAGAGCTGCCCTTCCTAGAGGAAAGCCTTGTTAACCACTTTAGGATCTACCAAGACTTGTAATCTGGGTACAATCATGTTGGATACAACCGACCTAAAACCTCGTCTGCCTTACCACATAGCGTTTTAGATAGTAGTGGCTTATCCCACGAAAACTTTTACTCATAATATCTTCCGCACAGTGGTTGATGAGGGTGCCTCGACATTTGTTATGTCGTTGGCATGTTGGAAGGCCATTGGCTAGCCCGTTTTGTCTCCATCACCTACTCTCCTCACTGCTTTCGACGATTGTTCGTTCCAACCACATGGTATCATTCCCTCTTTCCCCATGTAGTTAGGAGGGAAGACCCTGTGTGTCGAGGTAGAAGTAGTCGACGCGCCCCTCGACTATAACCTCTTGTTAGGGAGGAGTTGGACTTATTCTATGCAAGCTGTGGTTACTACAATTTTCTGGGTCTTGTTGTTTCCACACGAGGGTCGGATTGTGACCATCGATCAATTGTTTTTCTCCAGATCTGACCCTTCATTGGGGGAATCCACGGTCCCGATGATTGATAATCCTCAACCAGGAATGGTCAACGTAGGGGTTGGTTTGTGCCCATCTTTGATGGGTACCTTCGATTACCTACCCCCCTCAAGCCGATATCAAGTTTATATCCAATCACCATAAGGTTGAGATTTTTCAAGTTTCGTCGTTCCACACGACTTACTTCGACGATCTGTGGATACTTCCTTCCCCATCGGCCATGATGGATAGGACAGGGCACCCGGGCATTTCCATGCCCTTGTCCGCAGCTGAAGTAGCGTACTCTTTAGTCCAGCAAGCTTCAACCAACACTGATCCAATTCCTGCACAAGAGTTTGATCCACTTCTAGAGCCTATTTGGGCTCAGGGTTATCTCGCTAACACTGATTCATTAGACTTAGTATTGCCCTCTGATGAAGCTATAATTGAAGCAATGACCAGTCCGGACAAACCCTGGGAAGATCTTCATCACAGATCATACTTCCTCCCTGAGTTAAGCAGAATTGAAGCAGGGAAATTCACTTTGACTATGACTAGAGATAGGTCTTGTCCTATCAATCCTTTGTGTACTCGTGTTGTTTATGCCAAGGGTAATATGGAAATTATCTGAAATGATACCTATAAATATCTCCAGAACCCCTGGCGTCGTAGACAATGTTTTCATCAGAGCATACTGCTCCCCCGAGGAGATACCCAGCATTGACCCACAAAGTGTCGATCATGAGCTAACTTTGTTGATTTTCAAGCTCGATTTGAGATCCAAAAGCAACATCCAGCGAGACTGCATTTATGATTTTCAATCTCGTCCGGATTAACTGAGAAAAGTAACCTCTACAGGTCTTCTTTTAAGCCCTTTTCAGACCCTCTAAACATGAAAAGATTGTCGAGCGATCTTGTGGCCTGTCATGCTCGTTAAACTGAAATTTGAAGTCATGTCTGTCTGGTGGCAGTTTACCCCTTTTTCGGTCTGGACAGTCAATTGTACGAACAAAGGTATACTCTATGGAACTTTAGTTCTCTAGAAGAGTACTCTTAGGTATCATTTTAACCCTTTTTTGGGCCTGAGGGACTAAATTTACGAAAAAGGAACCCCCACGGAGTCCATAGTTAAGCTCTTTTCAAACTCCCTAAAATTGAAAAGATTGTCGAGTGACCTTATTCTTTCACACTCGTTAAAATGGTCCAGAAGAACATTCTTGACGGAGTCCATAGTTAAGCTTTTTTTAGACTCCTTAAAAATGAAAAAATGGCTGAGTGATCTTGTCTTTAACACACTCGTTAAAATGGTTTTGAATAGACGTCTTGTCGGTGCTAGTTTACCCGTTTTTCGAACTGACTAGACTACCTTCGAAAAAGGTACCCCGATGGAGTCTCCTTTTACGTTTTTTCAGACTCTCTAAATATGAAAAACCACTGAGCTTACCTTCTCTAGGCTCGTTAAACTTACATCGAAGGACGTTACCATTGTGTGTTTTGTTAACCACGTTTGCATACCTGCGTCTTTGGTCTAAATGTCGACTCCATGTTGCTCCAAACTGAACCATATGAAGCATACCTTATATGCAATCCTTGTAGCACTTTCCCTCTGTGTCTTAACACCCTTCGCCCCTGGAGGATTTTTCCTGAGTATCATTATTTTGAACATCAGTATTGTCCTTGCACCTTGAACTTGTATGTTTGTAACACTCGTTCCTCCATTGCAACGTAACATTCCTTTATTATTTTTTCCAAAATCATTGAAAAAGACAAAAAAATCAAATACACCCCAAAAAGAGGAAGGGAAAAGTATTTTCTTTATTGGCAGCACAATAAGTCGTCCTTCGATAAATCACATCTGTCTGTTTTTTCGTCAAACTATGGGATGTAATACGACCTTAGGAAGTTGTTCTCACTACATAGATTTGTTTCCTCCTCCATTTGGTTATTCTTCCAAACATATGGAGAGTTTGTGTTGCCTCCTACTTCGTAAACTTATGATTAATTCCATGCTACCTAAGTCTCATCATTTGTCGTGTCCTTGTCCAAGGGAGGTTTCTACCAAGCTTGAGTCGGCCCCTCTACAGTTTGTCTCTTTCCCTCATACCTGACCATCCTGAATGTCCAATCAAGTCTTTGTTCAAAATCAATGAAGCCTTCAGTCTGATCATCAAGATTCTCTAGTCCATGACCGACGATCCATCGAAGACCTCTGGGTAGTGAAGTCGTACACTCATATTACACTCCTACCCGAGTTTTAAAGATTTCGAAGTTGTTGCTCGAGCTCTGAAGACCTCATCTCCAGCCATCAGGCCTTATCATCTTCTGAGAAGATGGATACTCTACATGTATATCTTTTTTATTTCAAGATGTAGCTCCGCTGTGTATTGTTCGCGGCTACACTTTATATAGTGATATGACATGGATCTACAGTGTATTTTATTGGTAGCCATGCATTTATTTGATCTCGAGCATGGGTATGCCCACCTCGATGAGACAATTGTTATTTTTACAGACGGCACCTCCCAATATCTGGTCCCTGGGCTCACATGTTCGGCACATCAGTAAATATTGGTAATGTACTTTGGCCATCAAATGATCTTCTAACCTCACACATTAGGGGGCATCTATTATAACCCTAATTTTCACCATACATGCTTACCTGGCATCAGACCATCTCAGGTCCATTCTTTTCCAAAACACTACTGAACAACTCTTCTAAAAAACTCCATTTTTAAAAGTCCACGCTAGCTGACTCACTACAACCCACGTGGATCTACAGTGTCCACGCTAGCTGGCCCACTACAGCCCGCGTGGACCTTCATAAGCATGAAAAAAGGAAATTTGTCGATGAAACACACAGCTTTGGGTGAGTTAACCGACTCTTTCGATCATGCATGGCCAAGGGTTCATCCAAATACCTAGCTTATTCTAGCCTATAAAAGAAGGTTTAGGGGTCCCATTTGGAACAGGAGAATAAGAGTAAAGAAACTCTACCCAATTGCACATTCCCATTGTCCCAACCCTTTAGCCATCCTCGTGCAAAGAGAGATACAAAGAAAAGAAGTTGGAGAACATTTAAAGAGGAGACCGGGATCAGGTTCGCGGAGCAGTGGCCGGTCTCGACATTGTAAGTTGATTCATTAAAGTTAATAATAAAGAAATGTTTTTCCCGTCCCACTATATGAGTTCTTCATAGTTTAGTGAGTATATGTTTAAATCTCTAACCCATTAATCTGTAGAACAAATGCATGTAGAGTTTGTTGCTTGTTTTGTACGCAGTTCAGTCTTGGGAGGATAGCTACTAGCAAGCGATCAAGCGTGAAGAAGGATCGACATCGAACGTCTGGAACAAGGTATGTTCGTTTAACCATGTATTTTCTTTAAAAAAATGGGGATTAGGTCTGGGACGACGGTAGAAAGTAGGATTCTTTCGGTCTTATCTGCATGCATAATATAACCCTAAATGCTAGTCCGTAGGGGGATTTCCCACCACAACAATAGCAAGGGATTTTATTCTCTCAACTGTGCTTCGAGCAGTTGCTTCTCTTTGATCCCTCACATCCTGTGGAGTTTCGGGCACTGCACGGAGCTCTAAGTTTGTTATGCATTGTTGTAGTTGTTGGATAACTTCTGTGAGTTGCTCTACTTGTTGTGTGACTCGGTCCTCTGCCTTTATTTCTATGACTATCACAGAGCAAATTGCTCTGCTGACTGCTTCTTTCACTTCGAGTTGCTCCGCGAGAAACTGTTCTTTTCCTTGCTATATCTATGCTTTTTCTTCATCAAACTTTGCTTGGAGAGAAATATTTTCCTGTTCTGCAGCTTGATGTTTCTTTACAAGTACTCCTTGTACTTGCGCCAAAGCCTGGGTGGCTTGTTCTATTTCCTCTTGTGCTCGTCGAAGGCAAGCTTCGACTGTCTCAGCTAGTCGATGGAGTTGGGCTAGCTCATCTCTCAACTCTGGTTCTCCCGATGGAAAAGGTGTATTGGAGACTGTGCAGTTGGACTGAAGGGCCTCTTGTACCCCTTGGAGTTTGACTTCAATCCTATCATACATTTCTTCCTACTTCGCTCCTTGTTTCTCTGCTATCTCCAGTGAAGCATCATTCAGAGTCGCTATGATGAAGTCAAATTCATCGAAGGTGATCTATTTGAATGGTTATATTATTCCCAACAGCTATATTTCTTTGCCATGGAAAAGTGCCATGTGACTTTGTTCTGTTATTCCGACGAAGCTCTAATTTTGCAAGTTTTCCTTCTGCAAAGTTCCCTCTGGAACCTTCTTTAACTTGTCGATCTTAGCTCGCTTCTTACTTATCTTTCTAGCTTTATTTCCAGTGAAATTCGTCTCAGTATGCCTTTTTCCATTCTGATTCTTATCTGCGTTTGGCACAGTTACTTCATGCTGTTGAGATTCATTCCTAAGATTTGAGGGTGATACTTCTTCTTTAGCTGGAATAGGTACTTCAATCTTCTGTGGGTCGTCTAGTGTTCTTGCAATTTCGATATCCGGGTCTATGGTGTTAAATAGCTTCGATTCGTTCTTTTGTTCTTCAATTAAGTGTGTGATCCTTCTAGTCATGAAATCTTTTAACTCTTTCTTATTTTGATCTAAACCTTCTTTTTCTTCTTGCCTTTTGGCTTGATTCCTTGAGTGAATGATTCCCAAGATTTGGGAAGATTCAATGTAGCCATTACTAATTTAGCTTATTTGATTGTGTCTCCAATGGCTTCAAGTTGTTATTTTCTTTTAGACACCCTTGTGAAGTAGGATTGAATGGTTTTTGAACTCTATATCTTCACATTCTTGAGTTGTGTACTAAAGGTCATCGTCCGGTAGATATTCTTACCTTCATACAATCAGGATATGGCATCAAACATTTGCTTGGGATTTGTCAATGATGAGACGTGAGGGATCAAATGATCCTTGATAGAATCAACAATGATTATTTTTGTCTTAACCAGGTTCTTTTTGTACTTTTCATTGGCCTCATCTTCGTTTGGTTTTGGAACTTCTTCTTTGACAAAATATTATCTTCCATAATGAGCATCACTCCATACTTTCATGCTTAGAAGTTATCAGAACCCCCAAGCTTCTCACCAAGCTTGGTACTGGGTGCCATCTTGTCCTTGAATGGTAATACAATAAGAAAAATGGAAACTTTTCGAAGAAAGGTTTTGAACTTACCAGAGAGTGTGTTATGACAAGGTGACTGATCCAACTTCAATCTGCAACTTCCAAGACATCTTGATCTAGGGTTTATGAGGAAACCCTAATTTTTCAAAATGAGAATTTTGGAATTATATTTTGAGGAAAAGATGTGCCCTCCTTAGATGAGCTCCTTGATGTCTTTCTCTTGACTAGCGTCCTTTAGAAAGTGAGAGAAATCACCTTCTAGGGTTTTATGCAGTTGTCGACAGTTACTGCAGTTGCAGCACAAATTGCAGTTTTTCCAATATTTATCAAACTGAAAATCTAAACCCAAGGAAAGATGTGTTACGATTAGGAGAGTCTTCCTATGGTATTGACTTCCCCAGTGAGTTATTTTGTACTATAAAAATGGATTCTTTCAGGCCCTCTATGATACCATGTTAAAATTTCGCTTAAGCAGTTAAGTGTATTCAGTATTCTTTAACTTTTAACAATTAGAACAATAAATGCATGCACAAGGATCACTGAAAGAAAGACATCCATAGTATACACAAGATTTATCCTAAGAAACCCTCATTGTCGAGAAAACCCAACAAAGCTTCTTCAATATAGATTCGTCAATAAGTACAATGTCTCTCTCAAGATATATCTCACCAAACAGAAGATAATTAGAAGATAGAAAATAAACCCTAACCATAATAGAATAGCGCACCACTAGACCAAGATAGTCCTCCAAGAGATAACCAAAACCCTTCACCATAACACCCTTACTCTGTAGTTATGTCTCCTCCTCAGACTTGCACAATTTTCCTTGTGTGAGAGAGATTGTGTTGTGTGTCCTACAAGTGAGGCATCTAGCCTCTTATAAATACAAGTTGAGCCACCCTTTAATTAGGTTAGGGATGACTTGTATACTTTTCCCTTTCTAATTTAAAAATTACTTTTATAAAGGCACAATAGGGTCGAATTTTAAAAAAGCACAATAGGACTGACTTTACAAATATAACATAATATTATTCTTTTAGGGTTTTGACTTGGTCTAATACAATATTGATACAATAAGAATATCTTCCGAAGCAACTCAAAATTCAATAACCCTCCTTATAAATTATTTCATAGTCATAACCCAACATTTCGGTGACCCATTTTAGTTGCTTAGGGGAAGAAATGCTTTGCTCCATGAAGTATTTCAGGATATGATGATCGGTTTTAATCTAGAAATGTTTCTTGAGTATGTATGGACATTAGATATCCACATCATGCAATATAGCCATCATCTCCTTTTCATAAGTTGATTTTCCCAAGTGCCTCTCACATAGTTGTTTGTTGGAAAAAGCCAATAGTCGTCCCTCTTGCATGAGTATTGCTATGATGCCTTTACTTGAGGCATCACATCCCAATACAAAGGTCTTAATGAAGTCGATCAAAGATAGTATTGGTGTTGTACACATAACATTATTCAAGTCTTGGAAGGCCCATTTTGCAGCGTCATTCCAACTGAAAGCATATTTTGAGCAAGGTTGTGAGGGGAATTGTAATCTTACCATAGTTCCTTACAAACTTTCTATAATAACTAGTGAGACTAAAAAAACCTCTTAAACTTTTAAGATTTTTCAAGTGAGGTCAATCCTTCATTGCTTCAATTTTATTTGGATCCACACACACACCATCATGACTAACAATATGGTCCAAATCTTCCACTTCAAAGACACCAAAGGCACATTTGGACTGCTTAACAAAGAGATGATGATCAACAAGTAGTTGTAAGATTTGATCTACATGAGTGACATGGGCTTGCCAAGTTTTACTATAGATCAAGATGTCATAAAAAAAGACAAGGATAAAATCACATAGAAAGGGTTTAAATATTTTGTTCATGAGACTTTGGAAGGTGGAAGGTGTTGACTTGAAATCTTGTCACCAGTTATAAAATCCTGCAAATGATTGCAAGACCTATTTAAGTATACTATGATATAATATTAATAGATGGGGTTGTTGATATTATGGTAGTTGCGGGAGGTATTTACCTCCACATGTAACCCTGATGAGAATAGAATATTCTAGGAAGCAAGAAGAAACCCTAAAGCATTAAACCTAACACTAGAAGACAAGTCGGCTCAAGGAAATAATTAATATTAAGTATTTGTCATCCAGAATGAGAAGTCATCCTAGACAGCTCAGGAAAATAGTATAAATACAAGTAGCCAGATCTCATTTTGACACACACTACTCATAATTGCAGCTGGGAAGAAGTGTGCACTGCAGGAACTGGGCTAGTGTGCAAGTCTGGGGAGAATCTGCAGCTGACAGTTGCTACAATCTGGTTTCCTAGCCTAGGCTCGGACTTTTTGTGGTTATGGTTAGACTTTCTTATCAGTCTTGGTTATATTTATGCATTAATCTTGTTTGGCTATTGGTTTTCTTCTAGAATCATTCTCTGTCAAGGTTAAGGCACTCGGGGGTGGCTTCGGCCTATGGTTGGGTGAAAATATTGCTATATTGTATATGGTTAAATGAGCACATCCATTACTTTCTAATAGGTTATGGGCCCACACTATCTTCAGACAGTCTAACCGCTAAATATATATTGGGAGGATTTGCTCAGCTGTAGTTGTAGTTGTAGCCAGTTTTTGCTGCAGCAACGAAAACCAAACCCTCTTGTTGAGGAACCTTAAGTGAAGATATTGACCTAATTTCTGGATATACTAGTGTGCCCTAGCCTAGCGCATCTCCTGGTACTCTTAGCAAGCTAAGACGTCAAGTTTGAGTTTTTGGTCAAAATCAAGGGTTGACCAAGTCAAAGCAATTATGACTTACTCTATGAAGTCAGAAAACAAGTTAGAAGGGGATTCTAACTTCAGAGCATGGAAGACAAGGATTGATCTCATCCTTTCCAAGAATAAAGTGTTGGATATCATGAAAGGAAATATTCTGGAACCAAAGTTTGAAGAAGGAAAAGAGAAGGAACCTCATAACGTTGCAGTTATGGAGAAGTTCAAAGAAAATGACATCAATGCCATGAGTATCATAGTGGACTCTATAAAACACCACTCGATACCCTACATCTCCCATCTTGACTCATCTAAGGAGATGTATGATGCCCTAACCTCTTCTCATTCAGAAACATTGGACAAATAATGAGTCTGAAGAATGAGCTTTGTGACATGAAAATGAATGATGATGACAGCATAACATCATACTTTGTGAGAATCTCTCAGTTAAGTGATCAACTACAAGCCATTGAAGAGATCATTTCAGGGAAGGAACTGGTAAATATAGTACTTAATGGTCTTCCCAAAACATGGGATGCATTTTCCGCAAACATGAACACAAGGAAGGAGTATCCCGCATTTGAAGAACTTTGGACTTGTTGTGCACAAGAAGAATCAAGGATCAGTGCAAAAGAGAAACCCCAAAATAAATATGATGATCAAGCCTTCACAACGAAGTTCAAGAATTTTAGGAATAAAAAGAATTTTGGCTCCAGGAAGAAATCAAATCAAGAGAAAGATATGTCAAAAATGCAATGCTTCAATTGTCGAAAATATGGTCACTACAAGAATCATTGTCCCAAGTTAAAGAAAAGGAAGGAAACACACAAAGCATCAGTTGTCGAAGAAAGGGAACCCTCAAAGAAGGCCAAGCAGGACAAAACAGACTTCTTCTTCTAAGACAAGGTAACAATATTCTTCATAATTCTTGTACATACCATGTTTACATAGTTTCTATACATATCTTGCATATATATTTCTTAGAAGATAAGATGTTCAAAGAGAAACAATACCTATGGAAGAACAACAAGATGAGGATTGCTATCACGATGACTACAAGTCAGAAAATACACTTGAAAGGATGAAGTACATAAACAACCCATGATAACAATTCATGTGGAAGCTATTACATAAGTAACAGCTGCAATATAAGCCGGAATCAAAATCAAACTTGAAGAAACCTAGAAGAAGTAAAAATAGAAAGAAGTCAGCAATCAAGAAGAAATTGGAAAAATACTTGTGATACTTTGCAGAAGGCAATAAGGATACAGATGGAAGCATGGACTCTGTTAGATGGAGGGAGTTGATTATATAATTCCAAAAGAAGAGATTGCATTCATGCATCAAGAAAGGATTAGGAGGGAGCTAATCCTAAATAATATGATCCATTAAAGATGATGAAGTATCTATCCATGGTAGAAACCATGAAAAGCAGCACGTGTTCAGTGTGACTTTAGAAGAAGTATTCTTCGAAAAGAAGCCTTAAAGTATCCCTGGTTGTCCATCCACATCCATGATCCTAGGAAATGGAATCTATAGAAAACTCCATGGACCCAAGAGCTAAACAGAAACATGAGGAAGAACATGAAGATTCCAAGAGAGAAATAAAAGCCAGAACAACCAATCTTTATATTGAGAATCACAAGACTACCAGCTTGATCTGAACCCTCTAGAAGCAATCAAGCAGAAGATATGGAGGTTGTGATAAGGAACAGTGTATGGAAGACTTATGAATGGAAGTATTGCGAGATCCAGAACAAAATATTCTCCCAGATGGAGGGAGAATACTATGATGATAGCTTGTTCTAGACATGCCTTTACCTGAGATGTCTCCTACAATATCCATGGGTTGGAGTTTACATCAGATGAACATAAGGAATGTTCTCCTCAACAGAGTAATTGAACAAGAAGTGTATGTCGAGCAACCTCAAGGTTTTGAGGTATACCATAAAGAGACTCTTGTATGCAGATAGAAGAAGATCTTGTATGGATTCAAACAACTTGGTGCAGAGCCTCCAATGCATAACATAAGCGTGGTGAAAACTTTCTATAATAGAGATATTGTATCAGAATGGTTACTCAGAAGTCGAGGATGATGGTTTGTTAATCCATGAAAAACTCTCATGATGACAGAAGAAGTACCACTTGGATATGTTCCAGTTTGAGCCTTTCCATGATGTTATGAGCTAGCAAGAAACAAAAGAGTTGAATCCAACTCTGATATACTATAATGATAAGAGCTATATGAAGCCTTCAGATAAAACTAGTGTTCCAGAAAGACAGAAGTACATTGAAATCGAGCACTACATTCTTTGTGATGAAGTCCAAAAAAGAGAAGTGATTCTCCAATATCTAGCTCCACAGATGAGCAGATAGCATACATTTTGATAAAGCCTTTGTCCAAGATGAAAGAGTTTGCGTACTCAAGAAACAAGTTGAATCTCGTGGAGATGACTTCCGTATTAAAAAGGGAAGAGATGACTCCCAGGTTGGGAGGGAGCACTGATGTGTTATTAATTTATGGACGTTCATTTTTCAGTTCAAAAAATGGTCCAGGATGAGCAGTTCCTTTCTAGTTCGGAAAGTGGTTTGAGATTTCTGACGAACATGCATTTTCTAGTTCGGAAAATGGTCCAGATTGAACGGTCATTTTCAGAATGAAAATGGTTCGATGGATTGTTGATGTACCGTAGACAGGGATTCCCCTTATGGCCAGTGTGGGGGAATGGTCTAGGACATTCTCTCTTCTTGGAAATCACTCTCAGTAGCGGTCAAGAAGAATGGTCTGCTTCATCGGACAATCATTCTTTCGAAGCTCACAGCTGTGAGTAGTTTCGAAGAATGGTCTGTTTTGGAGGTTGGTGTAGGACAGTCATTTCCTTAGGAAATGGTCCAGACATTCATTCCCTAGGTCAGACTCATTCTCTCCAGGTTTCACTTTGTTTAGTGTCGGAGGAATGGCCCAGATACGTGAACTATCCAGGTTCAACAATCAAGGACAGGCATTCCCTAGGGCAGACTCATTCTCTCCAGGTTGCACTTTCTTTAGTGTCGACGGAATGGCCCAGATAGGTGAATGGTCCAGGCTCAGAAATCAAGACAATTATTCTTATATGCTTGAGAAGAATAGTCCAGTAGCTCATGACTGATGCCTTACCTTACTGAGGGCATATGCTCTTCCAGATCTCATAGATGTGAGTGGAAGAATGGCCCAGATGATTCAGTTTATATCATGACATTGTTTTTCTGTGCAGGTTGATATCAGATGATATGATTGCTATGGAGATTGTATGTCTCTGGACATTAGATGTATGCTACTATGGTAGATGTGTTCCATTGGTTGTGACTATGTGTCATTGATTAAGTAGTTGTGTGCTACCTGGTATTGTAGTGTACCACTAGATTGTAGTTGTGTACTACTATGGATAGACACAATTGTGTTCTATGAATGACATTGTTTTGATTGCCATGTATACCATCAATAGTGTTGAAAATGATTATCATCCAGATGAATAGTCAGTGTGCTTGTGGACAGACATTCTCCAGGAAGAGAATGATCCAAATAAAACAAATTGCTAGTGGATAGGTATTCTCTCTGAAGAGAATAGTCCAGGATGATAGTTTGTTAACATGACATGGACTAGTATTTTTCCTAAGGCACAGATTGTGGCCCGATTAGGAAAATGGTTCAGGACCAATATTTTCTAAGGCATATAGGTTGAGACGGATCTTCATGACTTGATTAGAAAACAATCCTAGATTGACATTTCTATAAGAATGATCTATGTAGTCCATGGTGTAGCTTTTAGTATCTATTGGGATAGTCATTATTCTAGGACGTATGTCCAAATTAGAAGAATGGTTCTTGTATCACTCCTTGGAGTGAGTGACTTATTCAGCATCATGTTTTATTACTAAGATGGAGTATGGTTTTGAGAGATGATGCAGTTGATGTTGTCAGATGACACTAATAGTGATGTTGGTGCTCATCATCTAATAATGAGATAGTTTGTACAACTATGATGATGTTACCAATTCAATGGTATGTTTGTGCTCAAGACCATTGCCTTCAATACCTCCCTAGCTAGGAGGGAGTGTTGATATTATGGTAGTTGCGGGAGGTATTTACCTCCATGTGTAACCCTGACGAGAATAGAATATTCTGGGAAGCAAGAAGAAACCCTAAAGCATTAAACCTAACCCTAGAAGACAAGTCAGCTCAAGGAAATAATTAATATTAAGTATTTTTCATCCAGAATGAGAATTTGTCCCAGACAACTCAGGAAAATAGTATAAATACAAGTAGCCAGATCTCATTTTGACACACATTGGTCAGAATTGTAGCTGGGAAGAAGTGTGCACTGCAGAAACTAGGCTAGTGTGCAAGTCTGGGGAGCAGCTGCCGCAATCTAGTTTCCTAGTTTAGGCTCGGACTTTCTGTGGTTATGGTTTGAATATTTTATCAGTCTTGGTTATCTTTATGCATTAGTCTTAGTTGTCTATTGGTTTGCTTCCAAAATCATTCTCTATCAAGGTTAAGGTGCTCGGGGGTGGATTTGGCCTATGGTTGGGTGACAATATTGTTATATTGTCTATGGTTAAACGAGCACATCCATTACTTTCTAACAGGGGTCCCCCAGAAGAAAACTCATAATGTTTATTTTCAAGAATTTCACAAAGCATTCATACATATTTGATCAATGGTAAAGGTTCAAAAGTTATGGTGATTCTTTGCATGGGTTGATGCACTTCAGTTTAATGCATAACAATAATGGTTGCTTCTAGTTATTCTTCAGTTTGTTAATGTAGCACTTATGAAACATAGAATTATGGAATCTACAGTATTCTTGATCGCACATACAAAAGAGGTTGGAATCATTCTTATACATGCAAATAAGAATAAGTTGTATTGGGTGGATGAATGGTATTGATACAACATGATTTTATATACTGCATATATATATAAAGGTTTTTCTTAAGCATATACCTTGAATTTTCCATAAAGCTATGGAGAACCATGTCAATATTTACAAGCCATTTTGGTTTTATGTGGCAACAAATTATATTATGAAATGACATATGTTTCGAATTATGGGCAAAAGGATTAAGTTGGGTTCAATATATATGGGGTGCATATATTGTTTTTGATACAAATTTTTGGATTATATAATTGGTTCTATATGGCATATTTTATACATGGCACATGGCATATGATTGATATTGCAAATGATTAAACCCTAGCTATTTGTATGGTGACAACTTGGTTAGTTATTGAGAAGTGACAAGCTAGAGCAACAATGAGTGAAAAGTTGGTATAATGTGTGGTTGTGTGCTTACTTGGTGGTTGGTTTCATCTTGCAATTAGTTAATATGGCATATTGCATGTATGTTATGGCCCATGTGAATTATTGATGTGTTATGTGGCATGCATATGGGCATATGGTTTTGGGCCCAACGTGATGGGATGGCCATGCAACTAATTTTGCAGCGACATGGGAAATTAATCCATAGTCCTATGTATACCACCCTTTGTCCTTGTGCATTGTTCATTTCGTTTGAAATTTGTTGGCAAAGTTCAATCCTGGTGTGGAAGCTCAGCCCCTGGTAGTTCTGGTAACCATTTTCACCTGTCATCACTGGTATAAAAATGCCCAAGCTTAGGTATGAAAACATCATCTTATTAAGCATCACTTGCATATATTTTGCATAGTGATAATTTATTGATGGCTTTGTGCTTGACTGGTTATGGATATGTTGCTCTTTTCCCTGCTTTTTTGCTTTGAATGATGTAATGGTTCAAGGGTTTTCTCGAATGGTTACTTTTTGACTAATCTTTATTCACTCCATGCTTTCACTTTCCATTTTTCTTTTAAGAAATTATTAGTATGGTTTTGGGAGTAAACCCATTTGGAATTTATTGGAATGGTGACCCGGGTTCAAGTTTTCGTGGCATTTTCTCTATTGTCAAGTATCCCAGTTTGAAATATGATTTAATATAGATTGTTTGTCTTGAATATGGGTCTTATGTCATAAAATTATGGTTTGAATAAAGTATCTCCGCATGCAACCAACCATGGTTCATTTGGCATTTAGTTGCAAATGTGAAAGGTATATGACCAATAACAAAATCCTTTTGTTGGGTCGAAATTGAGTTTTGAACCTGTGACCACAATGGGTTTTCGAAGCTAATAAAATGTTGCCACGTGCCATTTGATTTATTTGTAACTAGTGGAGAATTATAATGGGTTATGGTTATTTTGGGTTACTAACCCACACACATGTTTCAGACAACTCACTTTGAATAAAAGATGAATTATGCCAACAATAAAAAAATTGACCCTTGGTCCTGGTGGAATTCTGGGTTTAAAAGTTTTTATGTAAATAATTCCTTGAGGTAGTCAAAGTCAGGTTCGAATCCATGAATTTATAGATGACTGGTTGGTATTCGAGATAGAAAATGGTTACACTGACTATTTTGTTTTAATCGTATAATCATTGAAGTTTTTGGTTGATTTAGGTTTCAAACTCATGGCAATATAAGGGATTGTATTTGGTTGAGATCAAAAGTTTATATGAGTTATTATTCTCTCATAACTCACAAAACTAAGCATTGTTTTGTTCACAAGCATGAAACTAGGGTACAATGCTTTGATGGATTTTGGCTTATTGGGTTTTGAAACCATAACCATATGGTGGCAATTAAGTTTTTGAACAATTTGTAAGCAATAAAGTGTGAATTCACATTTCTTGTTTGGTCCGAGCCAAAGTTGGAGGTGAACACATGAATTTATAAGAAGATCAATTTGATCTTAAATGTGCATTTGGGATATTAAGAGTTCTTACATCCAATAATGTTCATTCCTATAATATTCTCTCATGATTTTTTTAGTTTTAGTTCTTTGAGAGTTGTTTTGGGTTACCTAGTTGCATTGTTTTCTTGTCTTGATTATGCTCAAACTCGTCATGCTCAATTTGGAAAAATTAGTTTGGCTATATGAACTTTTTGTTGTCAATATTATTTTTGAAATTCATGACATGAATATAACTTGACATGCTAATTATTATTATTTTTTAAAAGGCACTATCTTTATCAAATGGCCATGACATCTTTTTAAGATTCCATTTAAAAATTGCAAGCCTGTTTCAGTGTATATTCTAGTCATTTGAACCCAACACATTCTTAAGTTTTGAAAGTTGATAAAGATATTGATTGAAAATGTTTGATAATACAAACTTATGAAATATAGTGGATATTTGGAAAAAGAGTTGGAAGTTTGATATAAAGTTATTCTTCTTTTTACAACATGACCAAACCCTCTCATAGTGTATCATTTTCTATCAATTGTTCCCAAAGTCTTGAAACATGTTTCATTAATCTCATAATTTTTCTCCCCCTGTTATATAAATAGAGAAGAAATTTGAAAGAATAATTGTATTGGCAGATTGGTATGAATGGTCCTTGAACACTTTGTGACTTGATTGAGTTATGGGACATATTGATATGCATAAAAGATAGCATACAATGTTTACAAAGTATGATGATATGAATTTTGTCCAGATTGAAAATGGGATAAGTGGTAAGAAAAATCAATATGGATTATGAGCATTATCATGCATTCTTGTAATCTGTTTCATTTTCCACGAATTACAAGTACACTTTTCAATATTCCTTATCATTATAATTCATTTTACATCCACTTTCCCATGTTCAATAAGATCGGTGACAATATAGGAAAGATTTATAGTTTAAATAGTGTGGACAACAAACAAAGAAAGGACAGTTATGATACTTGTCAATGTTTTCCCTTGTTTCCTTTCATTTTTCCCTTGGTGTGCTTGATTGACTGGTTGGTTCAAAGCCATTATTAAATCATGTTTAAGGAAATATAGTATTTGATGATTAACATACTATGACTTGTGTATACTAATTTGTTCATTGGTGAATATTTAGACGATTTTCTTTCCCAGAGACAACAACCGCTTTGGAAATAGGAGAAATAGAGGTAGAGGGCCCAATGCATTTGGGAAAAGAGGTAGAAATAAAAGGATGAGGTTTTCCATCCATTTTGATGCAAATTCTGAGGAATTTAACTAGCTGGTCCAAACTGGTTATTTAAACCTTACAGGTCACCCAACCTTACATCCC
Source organism: Picea engelmannii (assembly GCA_009831015.1). Lineage (NCBI taxonomy): Eukaryota > Viridiplantae > Streptophyta > Pinopsida > Pinales > Pinaceae > Picea > Picea engelmannii. The sequence goes on from ML791212.1 coordinate 488,643, forward strand.
CCTCAACCACCAGTTAGAACTCCCCTTCAGCCTCACCCGAGTATTGTAAATATTCTTGAACAACCCCATATGTAACTTCATGAATCCCCGACCAATGATGGCTAGAATAATGTGCATGTTAACCGTCTGTCTGGTGTTGGTCATTGGCCTACCATGTCACAACCACTCCCTCCTTCACCTCCTTTACTTCATGTTCAACATGTTGCTTTAGTTTCCTCACATGTACATTATGTTAAGCTCCCAAAGAATTACAAAGACTTAGCTATTAAGTTGGAGTCAAGTAGAGGAAAGTGACCTATCATTTTTTTCAGTTCACATTTGTTAGAGACATACTCATACAATTTCAAGTCCCTACCTCTCAAACTTGAAGATGGTGTAAGGAATATAGCATTCGATGACATGCACCCAGAGATATCAAAGGGTGAAGGGAAAAAATCTGTTGATGCAGATTTAATCAAGCATAGGGAAGCATTGTTAGAGGGAAGTAGACAAAGAGAGTTTGCTTCAAACATGAAATATGATATTTTACTTTATTTTATTTTCATGATGACATATCAATTTGACATTTGAGGCACATATTTTTTGGGGGACAACTTATATAACTATTATTTTTTTTTAGAAACTTATATCATGCTTTAGAGTTCTTTGGGAGATACACGTATTTTTAATTATGGCATGATTACTTTGGTTGTTATTGATATATGTATTTTTATGATTATGTGTGCATGATATGTGAATAAAATATGGAGGAATAAGGGAATGTTGAAAATAAAACAAATAAAGATATAAAGGGGCCCCACCTATTAATTATTATATATTTTTATTTATCCTTATCATAAATAAGTTGTCCTATTATTAACTAAGTTATTCAACTTTAATAACTAAAGGTAGTTGAACAACTTGAGAACTACTTTTTGGAGAATAAAAGAAAGAAAGCAAGGACAAGGAGGACATGTGAAATTAGAGAGAGATACTTTTGATACGGTTTGTTCTTGTTTCAAGTGAGATTTCTGATATTCATTCTTTCATTTCTGAGTTTCATGAGAGCTAGGTCCTCTTGTTGATATTAGGATTACTCTAAAGGTGTCAAGGAAGAAAGGACTGGGAAGCATAGATTTTGACATGCTTTAGAAGGTCATTCATTTATCTTGGCACACTATTTAGTTTGATTAGAATTTCTGAATTCATTTTCAATGTTTATTAAGGATATTTTACGGAGGCAAGACTATGATGAGCTTGTAGCTTGGATTGATCCAGTTTATTTTAGTCTTGGACTTTTTCTTTCAGACACCATTTGTCTTTGTATGATTCAAAATTACATCCCAAACTTCTAAGTTTGATTCTGGTCCAAACCCTCACAGGGGTTTATAAGGAGGAACTTGGTTGTAACTAAGAAAATTCATTAATAAAATCATTTTTGGTTTCTTCTCAAATTGAGACTTGTGATTTATTGGTTTTTAGATGTATGTGTTCTTATATTTATTCATTTAAATTCTTACAAAATTTATTCACAAACATTTTTATACTTTTTTTTTAACTTCATTTTCAACAAAGCATACTATTTTGATATTAACATTGGGCCCAATAACTTATTTCTTGAGGGATGATTGATATTTTTGAACAGGCTGTAAGCTTGGGGTAACATTTTTGTAAACCTTATCTAGCCTAATGAGATTCGAAAATGCTTGAGTGAGGACATTACTATTCCTTGTCTCAATAGAAGGTCCATTGTAAAGGCCAAAGGGCATCACCAAGAACTCATAATGGTCTTCATGAGTGTGAAAATCATTTTTAGGAATATCTTCTTCCTGAATGTGAATTTGGTGATAGCTTGAGTGGAGATTGAGTTTGGTGAAGAATTGAGCACCTTTGAGTTCATCCAAAAGGTCATCAATAAATGGAATATGAAACTTATCCTTGACAATTAGATTGTTTAGAACTTAGAATTCAAGACACATGCACCAAGTGCCTTTTTTTTTAGTATCATGACGACTGATGAAGAATAAGGGTTGGTACTAGGGTGGATGACACCAATAGCTAGCAACTCTTGAACCATCTTTTCTATTTCATTTTTTGGGCCAAATGGATGGTGATATGGGCTTACATTGGATGAGAGGCCACTTGACAAGAGTGGAATAGAACAATGATGCTGACCTTAGGAGAGTGGTAGTCCTTATAGAAGTTCAAATATGAATTAGTGTTTGGACAAGACTAACTACATGTCAGAATGAATGGGTTGAGAAGGTGTCTCAAATGCTTAAATAGCATGGAATTGAGCCACAATATTTGAATGCCCATTTTTAAAAATCTTTTCCATATGATGGGAGCTAATGATACCTAGAGAGTTGGTTGTAATTCCTTTGGAAGTGTAGATAGGCCCCTCTTGCTAGAAATTCAAGTATATCTCATGGAAATCCATGGTGATGGGACCTAATGTCAACAACCATTTAGCACCCAAGACATTGTCACAATGTTAAGAGCTAGACAAATCCCCATGTTATGTGTAAAACCTGTTATTAAGCCCTAGATATTGAATTATTGCATTTATAGTGTTATAATTGTGTGTCGGATATAACCCTTCATTGTACCCTTTCATTAGAATTGCATCCTTTGTCTCTTAGATATATACCAAGGAGACATAGTCTTAGAATCATTTTATCTCATCTCATATTGTATTATGAGTTGGATATATTCTAAAAGGAGGTTTCCCCCTCGAAGTGGACTGCATTCATTGAATTTTTGTCATTTTTAAGGCATTGGATCATAACATTTGGCTTAAGAGCATCAATCTTCGGGTTTTTCTTCTCCAAGCAAGTCATCTTAGCATTTTTTATATAATTTTTTTGTGGACCAACTCAAACAACAAAATTTGGAGGTTTCTTAGATGACATATCAAGGTACCTATGGTGCAAATTTCAGTTGTTGGGTCATTACACTTTCAAAGATATAGCCTATGGAAAACAAGGTTTCTCACTCATCCTGAATTCAATTTTAAACTACTCATCTTGGGATTTTTGCTATAAATGTTTTTATTGAAGGTTTGAGATAGTGAAACCTGGTGGAGATTGAGGAGACATCTCCTAGTATAGGTGCTCCAAATTTTAGAACCAGGTATTAAATATTGGACAAGTGGCATTCTTTACAAGTTCAATCTCCAGAAAATTCCAAAAATCAGCAATGTTTGGGAAAGTTACCATAATTTTCACTTGGCACATCAAATTTTCGTCAAACTTATGACATTGAAAAGAAGACATATTAGAGTACTACAAGATAATATTTTAGACTAAGAAGGGCTGGAGTTTCAGAAATACATAAGAAGCAAGGTCGACCAGGAGGACAGACTCCAAATTAAGGGTTTGAAAGGTACATAACTTACAATTGACATAATTTTTTATTAGAAGATCTACTTTTGGTGATTCAAAATTTGTGATAAAGAGAAAAAGGATGATAATTATTATTTTCTCATGGCTCCAAAGGCTCCTCCAAAATTTGCTTCACCAGCTAAACCTCCAAAGAGCTCAACCATGACCTGAGATGAAATCCAATAAATTTATCACCAGATGGAAAAGAAGATCATTGAAAATAGAGAACAAATGGAAAAGAAGATCATTGAAAATAGGGAATAGATGGAGAATAATATGAATGAAAATAAGAATGACATGAAAATGAAGATGGATAAAAATAAGGAAGAGATGAAAAGAAATATGGAACAAATGGAACATAAGATGGATGAAAATATGAAAAGAAATATGGATGAAATGGAAAATAAGATGGATAAGAAGATGGATGAAAATAAAGAAGAAATACAAAAATCCATGAAGAAATTGCAAAATTCCTTGTCTTTCATGATCTGTCATGCTCTAGATGAGAGACTCTCTAAAGGAGATATCAAAATGCAAGAAACTCATGAAAATAAAGGTAGTATTCAGGTTGAACAACCTGTCAATAATAGGCAATTTTCAAGTGGATTTAACTCTAATATTGTAGATAATTACGGTGGAGGTCCTAAATTCAACTTTTCCAAGATTGAATTAAAGAAGTTTGATGGAACAAAGGTATTTACCTAGGTGAACCAAATAGATCAATATTTTGAATTGCATAATATTATGGATGATGAGAAAATGATTCACATAACAACCTTGAAGTTTGAGATAAAACCATATTAATGGGTAGTTAAAAGGAAGCCCCATTTTATCATTATACTTGGGGTTTATTTACAAGATACTTAGAAGCACAATATGGGAAAGTTAGGGAACATGACTACTTCTGTCAATTGACAAGAATCAAGCACTTAGGTGATATTGAAGATTATAATTCAGAATTTCAAGTATTGGCCACAAGGGTTGATGACATAAGTGATGAACATTTGTTGGAAGCTTATATGGGTGGACTAAAAGAAGCCATTAAACATGAGCTTTTCTTAAGATGTCTTGCAAATATTATGGAAGCTATGCAATTTGTTTGTCATATTCAAGCCAAGAATAATGATACACACAAGTCTACCATTGGAGCATACACATGAAGCAAAGATCGTTTTAGGGTTCATAAGACAAGAGTACCTCCAATGATAAGGTTGGCACCTCAAAAAATGGACGAAAGAAGAGAAAAAGGACTATGTTTCAATTGTGACAACATGTATAGTAAGGGGCATAAATGTGGTGAGAAGAAATTATTCTACGTAGACTGTGAAGAGGAAGAAGATCAATAATTGGAACAACCACAAGATCCAGATCTATAAGAGATTACTCCAATAATATATTTTCATGCATTGGCTGACATAAGTACTCCACAAACCCTCAAGATACAAGGATACATCAAAAATAAAAAGGTAACAATATTAATTGATTATGGTAGTACCATAATTTCATCAATTACAAATTAGAAAAAGATCGCAATTGCTTTGTATATCCCGCACCAGAGTTTCAATTAATGATTGTATATGGAGGTACCATAAATTGTTCAAGAAAATGCCATAGTATTAAGCTAAACATGGGGGAGTATTTTTTGGATATCACTGTGATTTCCATCCAAATGGGTGGTGTTGATGTTGTATTATGGTTCCAATGGTTACAATCATTGGGAACAATGGCCCTTAATTTTCAAGATCTTTTCATGAGATTTTCCTTAGATGGTAGGGAAATTGGGCTTAGATGTATCTAAGGGAAACCCTCTAGAGTGATAATCTCTAATAGCATGACAAAATTACTCAAAAAGGGACACCACGGTGTAACTGCACAATTGTGCTCACTTGATGTTCAAACATCTATATCCTCTGCTCCATTAGATATTCAAATAGTTATCAACAATCATTCACAAGTATTTAGTGAATTGCCTAAGGGTCTTCCACCTGCTCAAGATCATGACCATGCTATTCATTTGCAACCAAGAAGTGTACCACCTAACATTAGTCCTTACAAGTATCCATATACGCAAAAGAGTGAGATTGACCACATGATACAAGAAATGTTAGGGGTCAACATCATTCAACCTAGCCAAAGTTCTTTCTCTTCATGAGTGGCGATGGTTACAAAAAAGGATGGTTCATGGCACATGTGTCCAAATTATGTACAACTCAACAAATGAATATCAAATACAAGTTTCCTTTTCATGTCATTGATGAATTATTGGATGAATTGCATGGAGCAAAATTCTTTACTAAGCTAGATCTTTGTTTGGGATATCATCAAATCAAAATGAGGCAGGAATACATTCCTAAAACAACTTTTAGAACACATGAAGGTCATTATGAGTTTTTGGTTATGCCATTTTGACTTACTAATGCACCTTCAACATTTCAAAGCTTGATGAATTCTATTTTCAAGCCCTTCCTTAGAAAATTTGTGTTAGTATTTTTCGATGACATACTAATCTACAACGAATCTTGGGAAGAGCATGCATAACATGTTGACAGAGTATTACAATTATTGGAAGAGTAATGTATTTTTGCAAAGTCTTCCAAGTGTGCCTTTGGGGTTCAAGAAGTGTAATATTTGGGTCATATTGTATCGCATGAAGGTGTAAAAGTGGACCCTAACAAAACTAAATCTACGAGGGAATGGCCAATTCCCAAAACCTTGAAGAAAGATGATTATTAGGATTGGCATGCTATTATCGCAAGTTTGTCAAGAACTATGGTCAAATACCAGCACCTTTAACAACATTATTAAAGAAGGAAGCATTTTCATGGACCAAAGAAGCAACCACATATTTTGAAAAACTTGAGGCTATGTGTACAACTCTTGTCCTAGCCACACCTGACTTTACAAAAACATTTATTGTGGAGTGTGATGCCTCGGACCATGGAATTGGTGCAGTTTTGATGCAAGAAGGAAGGCCCCTTGCCTTTGAAAGTAGCCAACTTCAACGAAAAAACATATTCAAACCCATTTATGAAAAATAAATGTTGGCCATACTACATGCAATTCAAAAATGGTGTCCTTGCCTAATAGGAAGACACTTCAAAGTAAAATCAAATAATGATAGTTTGAAGTACTTCTTGGAGTAACAATATCTTTAGAAGAGCAACAAAAATGTGTTACAAAGATTCTAGGTTATGACTTTGAAATTATCTACAAAAAAGGAAAACATATTGTTGTGGAAAATACCCTTTCAATAAAAGAAGAAGAAATAAAAGGTTCACTATGTGTTATTTCTATTCCACAATTTCATTGGGTGGAAGAAGAAAGGATAGAATGGAAGCAATATCAAGAGGCATGCAAGATCATTCAACAACTAAATGAGGATCCCAGTTCATTAGATAAATTTGTATAGAATAATGATTTATTATGGTATCATGATCGCCTATATTTATGTAAGAATTCCCAACTCAAACAAAAGGTCCTTCTGGAATTGCACACTTCTCCTATAGAAGGACATTCAAGATTGTTTAAACATACCACGTGATCAAGAAGGATTTTCTCTAGGAAGGTCTTAAAACTGATGTTCAAAAGTTTATGTTTGAATGTTTGGTCTGCCAAGAGAATAAGGGAGAGACAATCAAGACATAAGGTTTGCATCATAGTGACCCATCTTGTTGGGTCAAACCCATCAAATTTGTTCAGATCAACTTTAGGAAGTGTGTGCCACATGTTAGTCATTTGATCACGAACAAGTGGGGTGGAGCGATATCCATTAGGAATGAGTGATTCAACCACTTCCTTTTGAGGAGGTTAGTTCAACCATTGATTACCTAAGGATTGTGAAGTGAGGATTTGATTCTGCATCACTAATAGTTTGGACATATGGTCAGGTAGTGACTCCAAGTTGGTTAGATTGTCATAAATGTCATCAATATTTTGTAGAGAAGATGAGTGGTTTCAGTATACTTGTGTTGCAACTCACCACATAATTTTTAGAGAGGATAATTTGTTAGAGAGATCTACTCCTCGAATGGTATCCATAGAGATACAGGTCCACAAACAAATTTTATCGGAGAGTGGTACCAATGCGATTAGCAATGTGTTTTGGGTTTTTGGAGATATATGTTTGGTAGTGGTGTGGGTGGGTTTGCTAAAATAATTACTAGAGAGTGGTACCTGTTATGAGGAAAATCTCTCTATGGCTAGGGGTAAACCACAACAGACGGAAATTACTGCAGAAATTGTTAGAATATAGAAGGTGGTGTGCTCATTTTACCATTGATGATACCTTCATCACCCAACCATAGGCCAAAGCCTCCCTCCGAGCACCTTAACATTGACTGAGAATTCCTCTGGAAGCAAACCCTAGGCTAGATAGACAAACAAAGGGTAGCGCACCTTTCCCCAAGGATAGCGCAACACAAAAGACTGATCAGATAGTCCAAACCCTCACCAATAGATAGTCCAAGACAATATTGAAACTAGTTGTTATTGCAGCTACACCTGCAGTCCTCCTCCACATGTGCGCACCAAACTAGAGCTACAGTGTGCACCAAAACTGGGAACTGCAATTCTGAGATGCTATCAAATGAGAACTGACGCCCTGTATTTATAGTGGTTCTGCCAGTTTTTCTGGGGCCGACTTCTCCTTCTGGATAAGTGTCTGTTCAGCATATTATTATTATTTCTGGCCGACTTCTTCTCTTGGAGGCTAATAACCTAATATAAATTATCTTCTTGAGCCGACAAGGCTTCTAGGGTTATTAGCCAACTTATTAGGGTTTCTCATGCTTCCCGGAGTCTTCTATTCTCGTCAGGTTCACACGTGGGGGTAAATATCTCCCGCAACTACCATAATATTAACACTCCCTCCTAGCTAGAGAGGTATTTACAGGTAATGGACTTGAGCACAAGAACATACCATTTACCCGGTAGCATCAATATAGTCATCTATACTACTTCATGACTAGATCATGAGCATCACCATCATCATCAACTACATCATTTCTCAATACCATACTTCATCTGAGTAATTAGATATGATGTTGGATAAGTCACTCTCATCATAGAGTGATACAAGAGGAGTAAGAGCTCTGAATTGTTTTCCGTCTGGAAAATATATGTTCATCATTCATCTGAATGATCATTATCTCCAATAAATTGTTGATAGTCTTCAAGGGAATTTGAACAAGGATAGAACACACCTGTGTCTATTCATAGTAGTATATAACTACAATTCTGTGGTTCAATACCACACCAAGTAACACACAAGTACTTGATCAACAACGTAATGGTTGCGAACAGCGTAACATATCCACCATAGTAGTCCTTATCTACTGTCATACAATATTTATAACAAACATCTGATAGCAATCTTTATAGAAACAATGTTATGATGTATACTGAATTATTTGGGCCAATATTTCACTCACATCTATGAGCTCTGAAATAATATCTTCCTCACGAACATTGGAGCACACCCACCATGGTAGTCTATATCTATTGTCTTCATAACAAACATCCGATAGCAACCTGCACAGAAAAAAATGTTATGATTGAATTATCTGGGCCAATCTTTCACTCACGTTTGTGAGATCTGAAAGAATATATGGCCTCATCAGCAATGGGCTATCTACCCTATTCTTCTCAACCAAGGAAGAAGGATTTTTTTTTTATTTCTAATCCTGGACCATTTCTCGCCCTGGGCCATTCTTCCTACACTAATCAAAGTGCACCCTGGACAGAATGTATAAACGATAAGAAATGTTTGGACCATTCCCAACCCTGGGCCATTCCTCCTACACTAATCAAAGTGCACCCTGGAGAGAATGTATAAAACCTAAGGAATGATTGTCCCTGATTGTTTAGCCTAGACTATTCCCCACCTTGGGCCATTCCTCCTACACTTATCAAAGTGCACCCTGGAGAGAATGTATAACCCTAAGAAATAATTGTCCGGACCATTCCCCACCCTAGGCCATTCCTCCTACACTTATTAAAGTGCACCCTGGATAGAATGTGTAACCCTAAGGAATGTTTGTCCTGCATCAACCTCCAAAATGGACCATTCTTCGAAACTGCTCACAACTGTGAACTTCGAAAGAATGACTGCCCGACGAGGTGGACCATTCTACTTGACCACTACTCAGAGTGACTGCCAAGAAGAATGATTGTCCTAGACCACTCCCCATTTTAACTATAATGGGAATTCGTTGTCTATGATACATCATCAATCAGTCTGCCTCCCATGTTAACTACAATGGGAAGTCATTGTCCGTCAGAAATCTCAATCCACTTTCCAAACAGGAAAACATCTGTCCAAGATGGACTATTTTTCAATTACAAAGATAATAATATTTTTAGTGCTCTCTTCTAACTTGGAGAGTCATTTCTTCCTTTTCCAATAAGAAGGAAGTTGTTTCCACGAGCTCTAGCTTGAGTACGCAAACTCTTTCATCTTGGATAAAAGCTTTACTAAAATGTCTGCTTATCTGCTCATTTGTGGAGATATGTATTGAAGAAAACATTTTCTCCTTTCTGGACTTCATCATGGATAATGTAATGCTTAATTTCAAATGTATTTTAGTCTGGAATACTGTGAATAAGGCTTCATGTAGATCTGAACAATAGAATATATCATAGTTGGAAGGCTGGAACATATCCGTGTGGCACTTCTTCTGTCATCATGGGATCTGATCTACTGAGTAGTCATCTTGATGTTTATAGGAAATATTCACCATGCTTCTACTGTGCATTGGAGGTTCTCCACCAAGTTGTCTTCTTCTTATCTGCATACAGGAGTCTCTTTCTGGTATGCGTCAAAGTGTTGAGATTGCTCTTCATACGCTCTTTATTCAATTTCTATGGAGAACATTCTTTGCATTTATCTGATGTAGAACTCTGACTCATGGATGTTGAGGATGATATAATGACTCATGCAGAGATATGTCTGGTGTACTGGAACTAGTAATCATCGTAGTATTCTCCCTCCATCTGAGAGAACCTCTAGTTCTGGATCTCGCAATGCTTTCATTCATAAGTCTTCCATACATTGTTCTTCATCACAACTTTCAGTTCTTCTACTTGATTGCTTTTAGTGAGTTCATATCAGGCTAGTAATCTTGTGCTTCTTTGATACAATGACTGGTTGTTCTGGTTTCTTTTTCTTTCTTGGAATCTTCATGTTTTTCTTTTACTTTTGGGTCCATGGAGATTCTTATAGATTCCATGCCCTAGAGATTCCACTTCTTTCTTTCATCATAGGATCGCGGATCAGGATGGACAACTAGGAATGCTTTAAGGCTTCTCTTCGAAGAGGTCTTCTTCTGCGATTGAGCTAAACATGTATTGTCTTTTCATGGCTGCTACCATGGATATATATTTTATCATATTCAATGGATCATAGGATTAGCTCCCTCCTAACCCTTGCTTTATGTAAGAGTGCATATAATCGGCTCCCTCCGTCTGATAGAGTTCATACTTCCATATGCATCCTTATTGTCTTTTGCAATATATAATTGGCTCTTTTGTCTGATAGAGTCCACGCTTTCGTCTTGTTGTCTTCTACAAAACTTCATAAGTCTTTTTCTAATCTTTGCTTCTACTAAGTTTCTTCATGATTGATTCAGCTTAATAGTTTCCACATGATTTGTATCTCATCTTTTCATGTGTATTATCTGATGATATCTCTTTTCATCTTGTTTGTTCTTCCATTGGTATAGTTCCTTTTGCAACACATTATTTTTCAAGAGGTAGATATATAAGATATGTACAAAGACGATGCAATCAAGATATGTACAAGAAATAAGAAGAGTGTTGTTGCCTTTTAGTAGAAGAAGTCTCTTCCATCCTACTTAGTCTTCTTTGCAGGTTCCTTTTCTTCAGTAATCGATGCTTCGTGTTTCTCCTTCCTTTTCTTTAGCTCGGGACACTGATTCCTGTAGTGACCGTACTTTTGACAGTTGAAGCACTATATTTCTGAAATGTCTTTTCTTTGTTTTGGCTTCCTTCTTGAATCGAACTTTCTTT
>ML791212.1:513950-526767 GCA_009831015.1 Picea engelmannii
AAGGCCTCATGCTCCTCCCTCTTTCTTTAGATATCCTTGGCAAAATGGCTAGCTTCAAAACATAAATCTAAGGGTGAAAAGTGTTGCAAGAGAAAGGCCCTTCAAACCCTAAAAGTCAAAACCCTAGGTGTAGATTTAACTAGGCCTAGGACGTCTTCTTTCTTCAACTTATGTTTAAAGACTAACTCAGAAAAAGGGGAAGTAGTGTAGCAACGGCTAGGCTATATCCTCCTTAATCAATGGCTAAAACAAGTTCTCAATCATGGGCACATGTAGCAAGGACCTACTTGTGTGCTTGCTACCTAGGGTTTCAATGATTAAGCAATATAATAACTATGTAACAATAAATGCAAGAGATTTAACCTACAACCATTCATTTAAGAAGTTTTGCATGAGAAATACACTTACAAATCATGAAGATAGCTTATCAAACCCTAGTTGTAAAACTTCCAATGAAAGAGAACACCATAACATGCCAAGAACAATCCTCCACAAGAGTTGCGCCTCACTTCCAAGAGCAATAATACCAAGACAAAAGACAAAAATGTATCTCTCACAAGAGAGTGAGTTGTATTATCTTAAAAATGAGAGGCAATGTCCTCTATCTATATCATCCTAATGACCTTTAATTAGAAAATAGGTCATTTAAAATAGCCGACAAGGCTGACCAACAATATTACACTGTTTTTTACATTAAATGCTAAAAATGTCACAATATGAGCTCAAAAGGGAGACGTCAGGCCCCTCTGGGGGAGACGTTGGCCCTTTTTGGGCAAGATCAGCATCCAGGAAGCAAAACGTTGGTCCTTCTAGGGCTCCTGCAAGCTGCCACACTTGCCAAATGATCCCAGCACACTGCCAAATGCTCCAGAAAACGTCCAGCTGCCTCAGGTGACGTCCTGTCCATCAAAAGAAATCGTCCCATCTGCAGTGGGTGATCCCCCCTAGGTCGGGCTCTGCCAAAGTGTCCTGGGTAGGGACATCCTTCTTCTTTCTCGTGCAATGGCTCATCACAACGTTGTCCTACCTCTGCCATCCCAGCAACCATTTGATGGGCTCTTCAGCCCCATGGAGGTCCGAGCTAATCATATCCCCATGTGTATCGGTCCTCTGGCACCTATCCGTCGGGTATGGTCCTGCACATCAAAAACTACGCCTTCCATGGGCTCATTAGTCCTCGAGATCATAGCAATGTCAATCATATTTCATCATTAAATTTGTCAAATACATGCATGAAATCCCTAGCATATCATCTAAGAGCTCAAAGACATTACACAGATCTACTATACAAAGTTGAAGAAAACCAACAAAATAACCTATTGGGTTGATACCCACAAGAGAAGGAAAGTTTCCTCAGAGGATCATTCAAGCCATGTTTTATGAGGTGATATGGTCTAGGGATGTCCAATCACAGTAAGACCAAGGGCAAGTGTTGTCTGTGGGTGCCTTTGTACGAGGCAAGTTGTACCCGTCGTGGATGCATTTTTTCCAAGCCCCTTTATTGCCTTTATTTTTCATTTATTCTTTTCTTTCCTTTTTACTTCAAGGTCTGACCAGAGGACACTGCCTTGGCATGGTGACCAGAGCTGATAGTGTTACCCACTGGTATCTTCACAGAAATGATAAGGTTGGCTCGTGATGAGACCCCCTTTCCCTTGGCCATGCAACCAAAGGTCACTGCCCTGGCGTGGTGACCAGATAATGGCAATGTCATACTGTTGGATACCTATGAACATAATGGGTCGGCTCGTGATGAGACCTCCCATCCTCTTGGCTAGGTATTTTTTTGTTATTTTTCTTAGGGTCCCTTTAGTTTCTTATCAAGAGGCCTTTTATTGCCTTCTCGAGGATCCCTGGGCAAAGCATCTCTAGGTTTCATTTCCTATGGATTTTATCTTTTACCAGCTGCTTTTACCCCCTAGGCCTTTAGCCCCTTCTTCCCATAAGACAAAGTATAACCCCAAAGGTCATCCTAATGGACGGACTAGGGGAATGGGATGGATGAATGGGAGATAAGATGTAAAGTGATATAATGGTGGGAGCGGACGATGGCTCTGCAAATCCCCTTTGGTGGCTAACCAAAACCCATGAATACGAGCTTGCTAAGTCACCCCATTAATTCACCCCAACGATGGTCAAGTGGATTAGTATAAGATCCAAGCAGTCATCAGAAATGAAAGGAACCTAATGCATATATAAGAAGGTTATAACGATCAAACATGACACATACCATGATACCTTGGACCAATTACCTCATGGAGCAAGAGTCATCTCTGATGCAAGTCCAAGCCGATGGTGATGGAAGTTGTTGTTGTTGACAGGACAAGTCTGGTGAAGAAGAAGAAGAATGGGCCCTCCAGGGCCATGATCAAGTCAATCCTGCTCTCGGTACTTCATGTCTAGGACCTGTGGGCCTCGAGACATGATCTCCTAGTTATCCCTAGATATCAGGGATAACATCGCCTAACCTCCTCTCTACTTTGCACTCGGCCTCACGCTCTGCTCTTCTCTCTGCTTCTCTATGAGCCTCTTCCTCTTCCTCTGAACTGGGAGGGAAAGGAGGAAAGTTAGGCCTAGCCCTTATTTCCTTGTGCCTGTTGTAAGTGACATATTCATCACCTATGTGCTCACGACCCTCTGGGTTTTCTGTTGCACTCATAGTCTTTAGTCACAAGCTAGAAGGACTAAATCTATGATACCACTGAAATATCCTTGATCCAGCTGATATGGATATCTACTGCTGAACTACAATTTGGCTACCAAATCTGACAGTCTCGGGGTTTCTGACTGCATTTGAGTAACTGTGTGAAGATGCTCAGTTTTTTTTGCATGTGTGTTCAAGTTTATTATGTGTTTATCCATATAAAACAATGCATGCAAAATAAGAACAACACAACTCACTAATATATATATAATGCTGGAAAAAGCAAGAAATACAATAAAGACTAGAAGTAGATATGCTAATCGTCAGTTAGATCTCATGGATCATCACTGGAATACAAAATAATAAATAAGAAATACTTGTGACTAGAAGAACAGGTGTTGGTCTGTGCATTCACGGATAGATCGACAAAAATCAGTCTGGCAGCTCGCGGTAACTCTTGTAGAATCCAAAAAACTTGCCCTAATGGTGATACCCATCGGAATGAGTTGGAAACTGTCTCAAAAGATGTGCCCTGGCCTCTAGACTAATCTTGATGACTGTCGGACGAAATATCTGACCTCTGAAGCTCTGGATGTCACCCCCTGGGGGTTTGTGCACCTCCTGGGCTCAATGAGTGCGCCCTAGAGATTCCACCGACAGAATTTGATGATGTATATCTCAAAATGATCATCCTGGTCTCCTCTGTAATGGGTCAGAAGGGGTTCCTCATATCTACCCCAGAATGTCCCTTAGAACCCCAAATGTGCTTCCCCAAGAGTTGTGCCCTAAATGACTATTTTTTGCTTTCCAGAAGATTCCACCTTCAAAAACTAACAACAGGTGGCTCAATAGTTGCACCATGGCTAATGCTCTAATGGGTCGGAAGGAATCAGCCAAATCTGAAACTGTCTCAAGCGGCCACACAAGCCCTCTCTCAATCACTTGCACCCTCACTGGCTGAGTTGCGTAATCACTGAACTGGACACTGTAATGCATGGTGAAATACCTGGATGGTATCTTTGATAGGATAGGGTGTGTCTCTCAACACCGAAACCAATCATGGGTGGTGGTTTCCTCCAGAAATCCACAAAACAACAAGGGGGTTGATTTCCTCCTCCTCTACAAATACCTCAACATCAAATCATAACATAACATAATGAGGAATTAGGTCAAATTCCTCCCTTTATACCCTTCCTGATCTAATTCACCATTGACATTACTTAAGCTAGGCACTTTTCCTCCTTAGGTGAATAATTAATTAATTAGGTCCCCCTTTAGCACCTTGTCATTCTAATTCTTCATTGACTTAGGCTTAAGTGACTTTTCCTAAGTTTTTGGCTTAATTCATCATTTAGCCACCAAATCGCCCTTATTTCTCCATCGTGTTCCCTGTTTGTGCCTGACTATAGTCTACGGGAACACATAGACTACTAATTCACTCCTTTTTGGCCTACTCTTGGGAATGGGACATCACACGTAATAGGACTACAACTTCATGTAATTCTGAGATACACTGAGGGTATCGCCAAAATGCAAAGTCAAGAGTTCTGAGGAATGTCCAACACAGGCTGATAAACATCCTTTGAACAAGAGCATGAGACATATGGAAGACTCTGGCAGCATAGACTCAATGATGAAAATTTGAGATGCATGAGGCATCAATCAAACTCTCCATAGGGATTGGAAGAGTAACCAGTTGGGGGAGTAAACTCTCTGTAACGAGCTCAGCTTCCTAAGGTCATGCTAAACCCAATTTTTTTATGACAAGTGAACTCAAAAATTTTGTGCTTTGTTCAAAGGTGACATGAATGTTGCCAATATAAGATAATATTCCCTTTCCTCCCGTCTTTTTTTTTTCATAGTCAAATGAATGTTATGATACAGAGGAGGAAAAGAGTGTTGCAAGTAAGTAAACAAGTTCTAGTAGTGGAACATACCTATGCTCAATGCAAGGAGGTGCATGCGGGACATGGACACTCGAGGGAATGTTTCCTCCTAGGTATAGGGTGGCAAGCTACAAAGGATATAAACAAGGCTTTGCTTGGCTGATGATGCAAACTGTTGAGGTGAGAGGCTTATAACACAAAATTGAGAACTGGCAATAGGCTCAATATTGCAAGCAAGAGCATGAGATGCAATTACAACTTAACGCCAAAAAAAGTCATTTTTCGTAGCCTTAGTCTACTTGGTTTGAAAAAGGGATAAACTTGCACCAAACAAACGTCCTTTTAGATCCAATTTACGAGTGTGAAAGAGACAAGTTCACTCAACAATCTTTTCATTTTTTGAAATGAGTCGGAAAATATCTTAAATCAGACTCATTGGGGGGTTTCTAGGTGGCATGTCATGGGGGAGGCCAAGGCTCCCATGCAATATTTCTGTGAAAGGTTAGCAGCTTACGAATAACTGACACAAGCATGCAAAAACCCAAATCTCTCCAAGTTGAGGAGGATAAAGTGCTAGAAGAGGTTACCTTCTCAACAATATATTGGAGAACATCTCTTACCTGAAAAGGCATAGGAGGAGGAATTTGATACTCCACAAGACCATCCCAGTCAAAGGGAACCTCTCCAAGACTTGGAGGGAGAGTAAAACTCTCTCTCGTTCAGAAGGTGCAGTGTTAGAAATGCTAAAGACATGGTTGAAGGATGCATCACCCTTCAAAAGAAGAGTTGGATTGACCGGAGATTGCATCGGTACAACCACTTCTTCAACCGTTGGTTGAATAGGATGCAAGACAACAAGGCCAGGAGACGCATCACCCTAAAAAATAGGAGTGGTGTCGGGTGATGATTGCATCGGCACGACTGCCATGTCAATCAAAGGAGAAATAGAGTGATGGTTGGAAACCAAGGACGACTCAGAACCCGAAGGGCCCCAGACAAGGACCACACTTTGCCCCAGACAAGGACCACACTTCTTGTACCACAACAGTAGTAGGGCACAAATGAGTAAGGTGATCTCATTTGCAAAGCCTACAAGGTAACTTGGGCTTACGTATTACGTCTTACACGTATAGGATTCTCAATTGTATGAATGCCCACAACATCATTCACAATGGCCGGTGACATTCTCTCACCATGAATGGAAAATACTAGTGGTTCATCTCCCACATGATGCACAAAGATTATATATGTGATTTCAGTACGACTCACGATGACTAGAGTGATTCCCCCAGCATGACTTGCAATGGTTGGTTGCTGGTCTTCGACATGGCATGCAGAGGTTTTCGACCAATCCCCAACATGACTATCAGAGATTGGTGATGGAATTCCAGTATGACTTGCAAGGGCTGGACTGGTGATGACAGTTAGTTGTGGCACTTGATACCAAGGTCCTGGGAAAGACTGGTTTCGATAAATTACAGGCCAGGAAGGTCCTAGTTTACACCCCGTCCTTATCTGGAAAGGTAGTATCCTCCGCCTAATTGATCCATAAAGGTTTGTACAGGCATCCTCATTGAAGCAGATGTCTGCGGGGAGACAAAGGTGTGATAAGGATTATTCAGGTGAGTATATGTGTTGCCCCCATGTGAAGGTGTTCTGTGAAGGGGGTGGTCCATACCATAAAAGTGATTCTGTTCGTATGAGATACCAAAGGACATATGGAGACCCGCCATGGGTAGAGTGTTCGTAGGAACTGGTATAGTGGATGAAGGATACATTGATGGGGTGTAATAAGTAGAATAACCACCCATTGGAGCACTGGCTCCTGAAAAAGCGAGGTTAGGATTAGATCCGTAAGAGGGGAGATTCCAACCCCCTACAGTGAGAGTCGTTCCAGGGATAAGGCTCCTCTCAAATGAATATGCATTTAGTGGAGCCATCATTCCCCAGGATGAATGTACATGCATATTAAGAGGGAAATGATTAGAGACCCAAGGCATGGGCTGAGTATCATCATTTTGCATACCATTATGAAACACGAACGGATTCGTCCCCATGAAATGAGTGAATATCATGGGGGAGGTAGCAGTAAATGAGGGAGTCAAAGGAACTCCACTATCCATGACAACAAAAACTCAATGCACAGTATAAAATCCTAAGGTCAACTAATAATCAAAAGGCCAATATGCACACAAACAGGATAAAGTGGTTGAAAGGGGCCTCCCTCCCTAAAGTAGGTATGCCTTGCCCAAGAGGGGCCTGAGACTCCCTGATAAAGATCAGAGGTATCAGAATCAATTATAAGGGACCTCGTGGGCTTAACAACCAGTCGGTCAGATCCCCCCAGAGACGTAATCCTCCATAAAGGTTGTGTGTTGTCTGATCCTTATCTGAACCAAGGTACCTGCAGAATAACCCCTGCAAGTAACATATGTGGTATCTATGTCAAGCAACTAAGAAACCACGATATAACCGATGCGCAGGTGAATAGTCGTAAGTCAGGTCCACCATATGGGCAGAGTAACAAAGCTCGAAACCTTGAAAGCACCGCCTCTCATAGAGGTAAAGGTACCATCAAGATCCCCATAAAAAAATAGATCCCTAGAAATATATCTAACACTAAGAAGGTATCGAAGGGATATCCCTTCAAGCAACCTCATGCGACCTCGTGTTTAACTCCGGTGTAAGATGAGCCTCCTGACGTCACCAATTATACAATGGATTTCTCCACTCCCTTAGTCAGACACATATGTTGATTTAATAGCCTTGGAGAAGTTTACTCACAAAATCCTATTACAAGGCTCTAAATCCTAAGCTAGTTTGTGCACCCTAGAAAAATAAAATCATTACTAATCAATTTTAAATTATCAGCGTTACTTTTAGTGGCCTTGCTTACTCAAAAAGGTGCGGTCGTGAAACTAATGATGTTATGACTCGGCAAGTAAAATAAATGAATATGAATACAATGCAAAGTCCTAACTTCAATTCCCAATAAATGACATGCTTTTCAAAATGAAATTCTCAATTTAGTTATGCAATTCCAAATAAGATGCAATCTTTATTTACATGTACTAAGATCAATAATAAGGACTCAAAAGATCAAATGCCAACAATGTAAAATGCCTAATATTTTTGTATTTTAAATATAAAAGAATGAAAATGCAAGGACTGAACAACAACTTGATATAAAAACTCTATTGTATGTAAACATAGACAAACCAAGTAGGATATCAAGAAGAAAACACCCAGCCCAAAATGCAAGGACAATCAAATGAAAAGGATGATGAGAAAGGCACCGCCAAAAAATTCAACCAAAGAAGGGTTTCCTATCATTCCACTGACACTTAACAGTCATAACAAAGACCCAAGAAGACTCAACAACCATCAAAAATTACCCATCAATCATCAAACCCAACAATCAGGCAACAAAGGGTGATGTACTGTTGAAATTACTAATACAACTGAGAGGGGGGGGTGAATCAGTTGTATTTGAGCTTAAACAATATTAAGTCTATTAAAACATTCTTAAACTTTCTTCAAGTGATCATCAACATTATACAGCATATGGACAGTAAAAGTAAAAGGCATCAATTACACATAAGGTATACACAGAGACAGATTTTCACGAGGAAACCCATAAAGGGAGAAAACCTCTTCTTCTTCGAAATGATAGGCAGTGTTTTAAGTTCTATACATCATCTTTAATTGAGCACCAACTCAATGTGAGGCTGCTACCTCTGTTTTACAAGCTTCAACTTGTTTGAGAGCACCAACTCTCTGGTTTCTCTAGCACCCACTAGAAGGAAGCACCAACTCCCTGAATATTCTAGCACCAACTGGATGGAAGCACCAACTTCCTGAATGTTCCAGCACCAACTGAATGGAAGCACCAACTTCGAGTTACACAGGCTCCAACCTGTATAACAGAGAACACTTGTTCTCCCTAGCACCACCCTGCCACCCTGGTTTCTCTGGCTGCAACCAGATGGAAGCTACAACTTCCTGTGTTCAAGCTTCCACTTGAACCTCTAAGGAAAATAGTCCTCCCAAGCACCTCCCAATCTCCCTAAAATATTAATGGCTAAATAAACATTCAACTTTACAGATAACTCAGTTCTTACCAATCTTCCTTTGTTCTGTAAATCTGGTCTTCTTGCACACTATTCTGCTGCTTTTCTCTTCCTCTGTCTGTTCAGCAGGTATGCTCTGCATCAACTCGTGCTCTCATTCTTTTCTTCTTCAACTCGTTCTGTTATTCTACTTTGCATTTCATCTCACGCTTCACATCTCCAAAATCTCCTTCTGCGCCTCCTCTTCTTATCTATTCTTCCAGTTTCATTCTTTTTCGCTTGCAGAACGACCAACCAGACACTGTCTATTTCATCTTCTTTTATACACACGAACATGATGGTTCAACGTCCCAACTCCTTAGGCAAAAAGACAACAACTGTCTAAGCAACTGAAAGGCCAACTGAAACGTTAACTGATTTGCAATCATGAGTCCGTTTTGTTATCAGAATCCAAACTCAGTAGTTAACTGTGAGAGAGAACATTAACCCTCCGATCAATACTTGATCCAACGGTTCAGATCCAATCGAGATTTCACACATCGCGATTTCGGCATTCTTGGCGTTCATAGTTTTTGTTACTTACAAATCCCGATCCCCGAAACTCCATGCAGAGGTCAGATCAATGGTCCAGATCATTTCTTGATCTGACGGTTCAGATTCAATCGCGATTTCGCATATCGTGAAATCGACATTATGTTCTTTGCCTTTCAAATTCGCGATCCCCGATACTCCGTGAAGAAGTCAGATCAACGGTCCACTTCATTTCTTGATCTGACGGTTTAGATTCAATCGCGATTTCGCATATCGCGAAATCGGCATTATGTTCTTTGCCTTTCAAAGTCCCGATTCGCGAAACTTCGATAAGGAGTTAAATCAACGGTCCATATTTGATCTCTATTCAGCGGCTGCGATTAAATCGCGAATTCGCATATCGCGATTTCAGGGTTCTTGATATCAAGTGTTCTTGTCACTTCAAAGTCTCGATTCACGAAACTCCGATAAGGAGTTAAATCAACGGTCCAGATCACTTCTTATCTTAACGGCTGCGATTAAATTGCGAAATTGCATATCGCGATTTCAGGGTTCTTGTTGTCAAGTGATTTTGACATTTCAAAGTTTCGATCCCCGATACTCCCTCAGTGACTGGAATTAACGGTCCAGACCAAAGTTTGATCTGACGGCTCAGATTTCATCGTGAATTTGCATATTGTGATTACACCTGCTTCTCCTTGCAGTTTAAAGACCGTGCAGGTTCTCTTTGATCCAACGGTGGTCGGACCCTGCGCTCAGATCTGACGGCTGAGATCTGTCTCCCTCTTCAACGATCAGAGATTCTTCTTCAACCTTTCGCTCATTCGTTGCCTTCGATCATTCACCTCTATGAACTTGTCTTATGTTTGCCTGTCATCTTCATTGTTGCCTCTGAATTTGTCTTTTGTTTTCCTGTCATCTTCACTGTTGCCTCTGAACTTGTCTTCTGTTTGCCTGTCATCTTCATTGTTGCCTCTGAACTTGTCTTTTGTTTGCCTGTCATCTTCACTGTTGCCTCTAAACTTGTCTTCTGTTTGCCTGTCATCTTCACTATTACCTCTGAACTTGTCTTCTATTTGCCTGTCATCTTCACTGTTGCCATCAATGACAAGCATTCGTTGTCTGTTAACTGAATTTGCCAACAATCTCCCCCTTTGGCATTGATGGCAACACAAGCACCCACATGTATTCAGATCTTATCACCCACATGTATTCAGATCTTCTCTCCTACTCTTTTCTCCCCCTTTGACATCAATGTCAAAGAAGAACCATTCTTCCCCTGATCTATTATAAAAATATACTCCCCCTGTCAACTATAAGCATCTTGGAAATACACCAGATATTCAATAAGTACTCCCCTTGACCAGGTGCACATATTAGACACAAGAGATTATAACCCCCAACTTTTGTCGAAGATATCCAAAAGGGGTTGCTGCTAATGGTTTAGTAAAGATATCAGCAATATGTTCTGTAGAAGGTATATAATTCAGTTGAACAATTATGTTTGTAACTTGTTCTCTAAGAAAATGGTACTTGATTGGAATATGCTTAGTCTTGGAATGAAGAACAGGATTCTTGGAGACACTAATAGCACTGGTGTTATCACAGTGAATTGGAATGGGATCAGTGTAATTCATCTTCAGATCTGCAAGAGTTTGTATCATCCATAAAATTTGTGTGCAGCAAGTAGCAGCAGCAATGTATTCTGCCTCTATAGTGGATAATGAAATAGATCCTTGTTTCTTACTAAGCCATGCAACTAATGAGTCACCCGGGAAAAATGCTCCTCCACTGGTGCTTTTTCTCTCATCAACACAATTTTTCCAGTCTGCATCTGAATAAGCAGTTAACTGAAAATTCTGATTTCTAGGATACCACTGACCATAAGTCATTGTTCCCTTCAAGTATTTAAATATCCTTTTTACAGCTACCAAATGACTTTCTTTAGGAGCAGACTGAAAACGACCAACCATTCCAACAGCTTGCATTATATCAGGACGGGATGTTGTGATGTACAGAAGACTGCCTATCATAGAGCGATATGTTCTTTGATTAACATCAGGTGAGATATCATCTTTACTCAGCTTGCAACCAACCACCATAGGTGTGCTAACTGTAGAGGAATCTTCCATCTGAAATTTCTTCAACATTTCTTTCAAATATTTTTCTTGAGAAATAAAAATTCCTGCAAAGCTTTGTTTTACTTGTAAGCCAAGAAAATATGACAGTTCTCCTATCATGGAAATTTCAAATTCTGTCTGCATAGAATTAGCAAACCACTGGACAAATGATTCATTAGTACAACCAAAAATAATATCATCTACATATACCAAAACAACTAGTAAATTATCACCTTCAGACTTAATGTAAAGGTTATTGTCAACAGTACCTTTCTTGAACCCTTTTTCTTGTAGAAATTTGTCCAGTCTATAATACCAAACTCGTGGTGCTTGTTTTAGTCCATATAAGGCCTTCTTTAGCTTACAAACATAATTAGAATTGTCTGTCAATGAGAATCCTTCAGGTTGTTCCATATATACTTCTTCCTCTAGATCTCCATTAAGGAACGCTGACTTAACATCCATCTGATAAACTTTGAAATTCTTATGACAGGAATAAGCAAGAAACATTCTGATAGCTTCCAATCTTGCCACTGGTGCAAAGGTTTCATCAAAGTCCTGACCTTCAACTTGTGCATATCCCTTACAGACCAATCTGGATTTATTTCTAACAACTTGTCCTTTTTTCATTCATTTTGTTCTTGAAGACCCATTTGGAACCTATTACATTCTTATCTTCAGGTGTAGGAACAAGCTCCCAAGTATTGTTCTTCTCAATTTGATCAAGCTCTTCATTCATTGATTTAATCCAACTATCTTCCTGGCTAGCTTCCTCAAAAATTTTAGGTTCAGTCATAGATAAAAAAGCAACATGAGATTGTTATGAGTCTTTAATCAATTTCCTTCTTGTCTGAACTCCTTCATTTATATCCCCAATTATCTGATTTTCAGGATGATTTTTTCTAATAATTCTGAGAGGAGATTTTGCTTCTTGCTGCTGATTTGTGTCAATTTGAAGGTTCATATCTTCATCTGATCCAGACTCTTCTCTTTCTGATCCTTGGACCTGTTCATCTTCATCTTCAACTATATCTTATGTTCTTGGTTCATCACTGCTTACATTTCTGACTGGGATTTCTTCATCAACTTTTATATCTATACAATCAACTAGTTTGTGCAGTATTTTATTGTAGCATCTGTATCCTTTACTATTTGTAGCATAACCCAAGAAGATACCTTCATTAGCCCTGTCATCATATTTCCCAATATTTTCATCATTGTTCTTGATATAACATGTACTCCCAAAAACTTTGAAATGCTTGATCGAAGAAGGTCTACCAAACCAAAGTTCATAAGGGGTCTTGTCACTGTTTGGTCTAAGATGAGCTTTGTTAAGAATATGAACAGCTATATGTATTTCTTCCACCCAATATGTCTGAGGTATGTTCCTTTCATTCATCATTGATCTTGCCATTTGCTAAACTGACCTATTTTGTCTCTCAACCACTCCATTTTGCTGTGGAGTCCTTGGAATTGTGTACTCTCTTTTGATCCCATGCTTATCACAGAATTCTTTGAAGTTATCTGAACTGAACTCTCCTCCTCTATCAGACCTTACTGCCTTTA
>ML791212.1:529955-553616 GCA_009831015.1 Picea engelmannii
GTGAATCAGTTGTATTTGAGCTTAAACAATATTAAGTCTATTAAAACATTCTTAAACTTTCTTCAAGTGATCATCAACATTATACAGCATATGGACAGTAAAAGTAAAAGGCATCAATCACACATAAGGTATACACAGAGACATATTTTCACGAGGAAACCCATAAAGGGAGAAAACCTCTTCTTCTTCGAAATGATAGGCAGTGTTTTAAGTTTTGTACATCATCTTTAATTGAGCACCAACTCAATGTGAGGCTGCTACCTCTGTTTTACAAGCTTCAACTTGTTTGAGAGCACCAACTCTCTGGTTTCTCTAGCACCCACTAGAAGGAAGCACCAACTCCCTGAATATTCCAGCACCAACTGGATGGAAGCACCAACTTCATGAATGTTCCAGCACCAACTGAATGGAAGCACCAACTTCCAGTTACACAGGCTCCAACCTGTATAACAGAGAACACTTGTTCTCCCTAGCACCACCCTGCCACCCTGGTTTCTCTGGCTGCAACCAGATGGAAGCTACAACTTCTTGTGTTCAAGCTTCCACTTGAACCTCTGAGGACAACAGTCCTCCCAAGCACCTCCCAACCTCCCTAAAATATTAATGGCTAAATAAACATTCAACTTTACAGATAACTCAGTTCTTACCAATCTTCCTTTGTTTTGTAAATCTGGTCTTCTTTCACACTGTTCTGCTGCTTTTCTCTTCCTTTGTCTGTTCAGCAGGTATGCTCTGCATCAACTCGTGCTCTCATTCTTTTCTTCTTCAACTCGTTCTGTTATTCTGCTCTGCATTTCATCTCACGCTTCACATCTCCAAAATCTCCTTCTGCGCCTCCTCTTCTTATCTACTTTTCCAGTTTCATTCTTTTTCGCTTGCAAAACGACCAACCAGACATTGTCTATTTCATCTTCTTTTATACACACGAACATGATGGTTCAACTTCCCAACTCCTTAGGCAAAAAGATGACAACTGTCTAAGCAACTGAAAGGCCAACTGAAAGGTTAACTGATTTGCAATAATGAGTCTGTTTTACTAACAGAATCCAAACTCAGTAGTTAACTGTGAGAGAGAACATTAACCCTCCGATTAATACTTGATCCAACGATTCAGATCCAATCGGGATTTCACACATCGCGATTTCGGCATTCTTGGCATTCATAGTTTTTGTTACTTACAAATACCGATCCCCGAAACTTCGTGAAGAGGTTAGATCAACGGTCCAGATCATTTCTTGATCTGACGGTTCAGATTCAATCGCGATTTTGCATATCGCGAAATCGATATTATGTTCTTTGCCTTTCAAAATCGCAATCCCCGATACTCCATGAAGAAGTCAGATCAACGGTCCAGATCATTTCTTGATCTAACGGTTCAGATTCAATCACGATTTCGCATATCGTGAAATCGGCATTATGTTCTTTGCCTTTCAAAGTCCCGATTTGCGAAACTCCGATAAGGAGTTAAATCAACGATCCAGATTTGATCTCTATTCAGCGACTGCGATTAAATCGCGAATTCGCATATCGCGATTTCGAGGTTCTTTGATCCAGGTGGATATCGGGGGCCACCCACCTTTTCCAAATGGCTCAAAACAGTTTTCTGGCCATTTTGGCAGTTTACTATTTTTAGCAGTTTTTCGGGTCCTGAACTTCTGGAGCCGTTTTGAGGCCCTAAACGACGTTTTTTGGGGTATGTTGCAATTGCAAAATTTGTCACAAATTTTGTCAAAAATGTTGTAGTCCTCGGATAGATCTTTCCAATGGGCTATCATACGGCTAAAACGGAGATCGTATGCAAAAGTTACGACCCCAGGAAGTTGATGTACCAACTTACCTAAACGGGGCCCACATGACTTTTGGCGCTTCATCTCCCAGGGTTAGGTTTTTGGATGTCTAGGACTTTTGGCATCCCCGATTATTGTAAAAAGGCCTCCAGGGCCTCATTGTAACCATTTTCTCATGGATGCGAGTAGCAGCCACATCTCTTCTCAGAGATAAGCTACCAGCGCCCTAGCCAGTTTATTTCCATTATGTCTGTAAGCATATTTCAGTCATTTGTTATTAATGAAATGAAGTCTTATTTCCGTTGCATCTCTGTGTTTATGTGTATTTATGTATTTCATTGTGTTCCTACATAAATCCGGATCATTCTTGATATCAAGTGTTCTTGTCACTTCAAAGTCTCGATTCACGAAACTCCGATAAGGAGTTAAATCAATGGTCCAAATCACTTCTTATCTTAACGGCTGCGATTAAATCGTGAAATCGCATATCGCGATTTCGGGGTTCTTGTTGTTAAGTGATTTTGACATTTCAAAGTCCCGATCCCCGATACTCCGACAGTGATTGGAATTAACGGTCCAGATCAAAGTTTGATCTGACGGCTCAGATTTCATCGCGAATTTGCATATTGTGATTACACCCACTTCTCCTTGCAGTTTAAAGACTGTGCAGGTTCTCTTTGATCCAACAGTGGTCGGACCCTGCGCTCGGATCTGACGGCTAAGATCTGTCTCCCTCTTCAACGATCAGAGATTCTTCTTCAACCTTTCGCTCATTTGCTGCCTTCGATCATTCACTGTTTTCGATCATTCACCTCTATGAACTTGTCTTTTGTTTTCCTGTCATCTTCACTGTTGCCTTTGAACTTGTCTTCTGTTTGCCTGTCATCTTCACTGTTGCCTCTGAACTTGTCTTCTATTTGCCTTTCATCTTTACTGTTGCCTCTGAACTTGTTTTTTGTTTGTCTGTCATCTTCACTGTTGCCTCTGAACTTGTCTTCTGTTTGCCTGTCATCTTCATTGTTGCCTCTGAACTTGTCTTTTGTTTGCCTGTTATCTTCATTGTTGCCATCAATGAAAAGCATTCGTTGTCTGTTAACTGAATTTGCCAACATGTACGCGACTGTTCAGGGGAAAAGCGTGTATATACGCCTCTTGCAGAAGGACAACATGCATTTGTACACGACTGCCAGGTAAAAACCCGAGTATATGTGTTAAAACACAGCCAGGCTAAGGAGAGGGCCAAAAAACTCAGACTCAGAATGAACAGAGGTTGTCAAGCAATCATAAGACAAGAAACTCAATATAAACGAGAGAAATCTAAGGATAAAAACACTCCAAACCCCAAAAAGAAGATTTTATTCCCAGTATGGTCGCCAATTATGTTACGAGGAAAATCTCTCTATGGCTAGGGGTAAACCACAACAGACGGAAATGGTTGTAGAAATCAACTCTGATCTCAGGTATGCTATATAAACAAATATGCTAGCAAGACAAGATAAAAGGCCTACCTCATCCAGACGTTCAATGAAGTCCATCGTTGAGCACTTGACTCAAAGAAATACACCTGTAACTTGTCCTCAACAACCAAGAAACCCAAGTGTATGGTGATAATATATAATGTTAGAATATTTAATAGCATAATCCATCAACATTCATAACAAATACACCCATGGAATAACAATTCAAATATTTTCAAGATATTAATTGGATGAGAAAAGAGTATTTCTATTCAAATGTAATCAACATAAGTGAATGAATTACAAACTTCCGTGTCAGCACAGTTTGGAACCAAGAAACTAAGTCCCTTCCAATTGGGCCTCCACCACTTCAATCCTCCACCAAAGGCAAGCTCATATAAGAGAGACAATGAGGTTCTCAATCAAGTAGGGAAGAGCTTGGGGGCTGAACAATGTGTTCAGACTTAAAAGGACAAAGGGATGCAAACTCAATATGAAGTGAATAATTTCTCCAGAGTAACTTTGCTCTCAAAGTTGAATTCTTCTCCTCTTTTCCATAACTCCCCATTTATAACCTTCAAGTGGAACTGAAGGGTCGAGTCAAAACGTTTCCAATATATGGAAGGTCAAGGATCATGGATCTCGTGATGTGACATGGAAACCTGACACCATTTTTTAATTTTGGGCACAAAACCCAATGTACGCGGGTTGTAGTGGTGCAACTTGCATATATGCATGTTGTACAATAGGTAGGGCATGTATATGTGGAAAAATAATGTTTTTAGCTCTGGGATTTGCAAAAAGGGACTTCAAGTCTGCATAGGGAAATGGAAAAATGACCTTTGTACAAGTTTGCATAGGGTGAGGCAAATCTTGCTATAACAATACCACAACAATTAGCTCAACGCAGGTATTTTATTGAGATAAGTCTCAAATAAGCTCCTCGCGGAGTTGTACTCCTTCCTGAATATTATTGCGCTACATAGTTCCCAAATTCTCAATACTACAATTTACGGACTAGCAAGAGAGGATAGGGTTTCCAAGGTCCTAAGGGCAAGGGAGTGTCAGGTGCTATAGCTCTCTAATACATATGTAGGGTCCAACAATAGTACTTGACCCAATCTCTCAACACACCAACTAAGGAGGCTCAATTGTAGCTTTAGTTGTACTATTCAATTTCCTAGGTATTGGAGAGTAATCTTCCCAAGTTTCGTTCTCATTGCATTATAACAACAAGATGGTTGATCAACTTATCTAAATATAGTTTCATGTAACCTAGGGGACTTCCAATATACAGGAGAGTACATGGAAGTGAAATTCCATATACATGTATTGTTTGATGTGGTACTACTCAAAGGGGTACC
This sequence comes from Picea engelmannii, assembly GCA_009831015.1. Lineage (NCBI taxonomy): Eukaryota > Viridiplantae > Streptophyta > Pinopsida > Pinales > Pinaceae > Picea > Picea engelmannii. The sequence continues at coordinate 534,564 of ML791212.1, forward strand.
AATAAGGGTGTCTAACTAGGTGAAACCACTTGTATTTCCTGCATGTATTCTTGCTTGGCCACAAATTTACCTGTTGAATGACAGATCATTGTGTTATTTATAAACGTTGGAATACGTCTCAAGCTTAAAAAATTCTCTAAAAATCCCAGCTCAGGAAAGTGCTTCGATACCACTTGCAATGTTCTTTATTAACAAAATAGAAGATTCAGAGAATAAATAATAGACTATAGCAAGTTTTAGAGAGAATATGACAAATTATGAACATCATGGGCAATTGTAGGAGAACTAAAATACCATAATTAGCAATACCTTTATTGATGAAAGCAATGTACACTTGCTTCTTCGAGGGGGTAACCTTCAATTGAGCAGAGATCCAATTATAATATGCTTCATAAGGCATTTTCATTACATTGCTTCTACTTCTCTATATAGTTTCTATCTAACCTCCTATGAACTTTATAGTAAGAAGAACCTTCTAGTAAGCCTTCTTGTAACATCCCCATTATGATCCCCAGTTTAATTAATGCTTATGTGGATATAATATGTGGCTACGACTAGGCAATGTAATATACGAATTGTATTTCAATGTTTTAATAATAAAATGTGATGCCAACTACTAAAGGGGACATGAACAAGAGATGGGGGATGAATTAATCCACAAGAGAGGGAAGTCTATAAGATAATGGCCAAGAGGGGGGTCAAAGGGGGAATTACCCATGTATATTAGTTAAACCCATTTTCATGAACTTGCGTATTGTATATGAACCTTCCCATTTATGATTGAGTGTTCCCAAAGCCAATCATTGAATACATGTAAGAGGGTGGGTGTGAGTGGTCACATCCCATAGTTATTGGGCACGTGGGGGTTGAGTACAATCAGCTTGGGAAAGAGTGTGAGTCGAGAAAGGAAAGCCACAAGAGAGGAAATTTGTATGGGTTGGGACAACAGTTGGTAGTAGTCAAGTTTGTGCATGGGAAGAAAGGAAGAGAGAAATAAAGAGAGCTTAGAGCGGGTGCAGCCATAGAGGGAAAACTCTAGAGCGTAACTGAGCGAATTGGAGCTAGAGAACTGAAGAACCAGGTTGTCATGCCTGAAGAGTGAACTCATGTGTGAGTTGCAGTACAATAGCAAATGTTTGTTGTTGGTTTGCTAATAGTTTTCCTAGCAGCAAGTTCCCTTGAGTTCCTAGCTGAGAGATTCCCAATTACCTATGCCAGAGAGACCCTGATAAATGAATGGCACATTCCTTGGGTTATCACTGATAAATGGATGGTACATCCCTTGGGTTATCCCTGATAAACGGATGGTACATTCCTTAGGTTATCCCTGATAAACAAATGGTGCATTCATTGGGTTGGGTAGGTCAGGAGGAAGAGATTTGGTAAAAAAATCTGGATAGTTGTAGGAGAATATCAGTTGGGTTATGAGTTTTATGAGCTGCGAGTGGACTATGAGAGACCACCCTCTTTTGTGGATTACTAGCCTTAGATCGAGGGTGACTGGCTATTGAGATTTGGAGCACTCAATCTATGGTTGGGTGGAACGTCCGTCCCAAGCAGTTGGTTGCATGATTCTTGTTTAAAGATAAGTGTTTTATCTTGTTGTTGAGTTATTTACATGTGTTATTGTTGTGTGTGAACTCTACGTAAATGAGAATGACTTATATGTTGTTGTAATGAGTGGTTTAGTTGTATTTCATGTTGATTATTAGCATGTTTTAGATGCATCTGCTTTACTGTTATAAACAATAGCTAAATCTATTTTAGATTTGTAGTTGTAAGCTACAGGAAATTGGCTAACAGTAAAATAATTACTTTAGTTAGCATAAGTTTTGTTTTTATGTGTATTCTGCACCGTAAGATTCCTCGGTTGGGCTGGAGAAAGATTACATTATGGTTATAGAGTCATAATAAAGAGAGTTGTATGTGGTGTGGCCCAACCTGGATTCTGAGTACGTGACACTTCTAAAAATTATTGTTTTCACACTATATCTATTACATGAGCCTTATTTAATAAAAATGACCTCAACACATATCAAGCTATCTATCTTCTTAAAAGAATTAAAATAAATCCCTAACACATAATCCCAAAACTTGTATCCCAAAACCAATTCTTATATCAAAACATGCACTTCAAACTATATGTGATACACATATATACATATTATAAAGAATATACCACTTTAAAAATATATAACACAATCCTAAACACAAACACTTAACATTGAAATGTCTCCATTCTACTAAAGTTTTGCATCCGAAATGCAAACTTACATTACAAATCTTCCCTAACTCTATATCCCAAAATTTCTATAATCATAAAACATACATCCTAAAACCAATTTTTGAATATGAAAACATAATCTTAAAACATGCTTTCCAAAATCAATTTTTAAATACCATAATAATGTTTCTAAAGCCAATTTTTTTAGCTTGAAATTTTAATAATGATAAGACATACCTCACAAAACCAATTTGTTGATTCAACACATTTTATCATCCTAAGACATGTCTTCCCAAATCAATTTTTATTTGATCTAACACATTGACATGTCTTCCCAAATCAATTTTTAATACCATAATAATAAAAGATATCCTTATTTTTTTAATATTAAAATTCTCATAATCACAAAACATACATCCTAAAACAAATATTTGGATCTCAAAAATATTATAATCCTAAAATATTCGTCCCAACGCTAATTTTTTAATATCTTGATCGTAAAACATGTCTCGAACGCCCGCTCCCCTTTTTCTTCAAATCTCATAATCTTAATTTTATAATCATAATATAATATTCCAAAACTAATTTTAATTTCATAATCTTAATTTCTATCATCATAATCTAATATTCCAAACTTATAGTTTATCTAATTTTATTTTTTTACAACTTTGAGTTTTTCTCAAGTTTGGCTAAAGGGGTTTGGCTAGCTTATGCCTACTACAACCAAACTACACCTCTTCATTTAATGCCTACCCACAATTTTGTCTTAAGTTACAATCTGTCAAATGCAACTAAGTCTTACTCAAGTAAGTTCATCCAATTGTAGGGACACATTCAACCAGGCCTTTAAAACTCTCCAACAATGCTTTAACACTTACTCAATATTTCAATACTTAGTCAACACAAAGCAAAGCAAAGAACAATAACATCAAACAATCATAAAGCATCCACAACACACATGTATAGGTTACACTCAAGATAGGTGTCTTAACTTTATTATATGAAGAATGTCACAAAATACAACAAGAGAGCTGCAACTTCCTGCCTGCAACTCTATTATAGATGTAGTCTAAGGCAATACTTCTTTCTACCTGCTTCCCAACAGACTTGCACAATCCAATCCTTGAAGCAACCACAACCCTGCCTCTTATAGGTCATGTCTTTTTCTTCTTCTCACTTAATCGGTGCAATTCACCCTATTGTGCCTAACCCTAAACTTAGAAAATCACAGAGCTCCTTTACACTCTTTGTGAATGACCAATCACTTATGCCTTATCAATTTCGTGGCATCCTCCTTTTATATGAGGCTTGCCTTACACTTGCAAACCCCTTTACTCTAGGGTGGACCCAAGTGCCATGTTAACTTTACTTTCTTTGGTGCCTCCTTGTCCATTGACTATTCATGTACAACAAATGCACTTAGCAGTGCGCCTAAGTGCGCTCAACAAGTATGTCCAAGTGTGTCGACAATGCACTCAAGAATTTCTGGCAGTGCATTCAATTGTGCCCATGGGCGTCCAACTACATCCAATGGATGTGTGCTCGGTGGATGTGCACCCAATGATTGTGTCCCACAATTGTGCTTTGAGGATGCTTGTGCTTGAAAGGCACCTCTGCCATCCATCACAACCCCCAAGTGTGGACCACCCAACTCCTTGGGTCCACATGTAGTCTAAGCACCCAAGCGAGTCAAACTTTCTTTACCAATCTTGTCTATCATGCATCATGCTTGCAAATCAGATGGGGTCATCTGCCATAGCTCCCACTTTGCTTTCCCTCGCTAAGTTTCCTTCCAAGCTTCTTTTGGTGTGTCCAACTAGCATGAGCTACCAAGGTCCATGGTGTTCCCAATCTAAGCAAGGGCACTCGACATGTCCATGGTGTGCCTTGCCATCGTGCAAGGATGCCTAAAATTGAGTTTTTTAACCATCAACCTTTCGTCATGTCCATTCGTGATGTTCATTGACCATCAAAATGATCATATAATGGAGGTGCCCAAAACCAAGACTAGAACCTTACAACATACTTTTTAAATATCAAAACATGTCTTCAAAGATGCTTTTTTTTTATTATCAATCTTAATATAATCCTAAAACAACCAATTTATAATTTTTAAATTTTTTTTAAAATTTAACATTATCCTATTTAACTTTCTAAATGAAATCTATCTCACAATTCTCGAAAATCAAATGATATTTATCTCACAATTCTCGTAAATAGGGATTATTAGTCCCTGTCGTAGGCATAGAGGGACTATAACAATCGATAATTCGTTGACTACAGATTAGTTTGTCCTTTGACAATAAATATTTGCATAATACCTATTGTTGGAGCTAGGGAATTAAAAGCATATATTTTTATATAATAAAAGGTACCATATATGTATTGATCTAATTGGATAAGAGATTGGAGGTCTTATTGTCGGCTTCGCTATTCCCAATGTTTTATATGGCAACATATCCAAAGTTTTTCTCGTATACAGTCTTTTTGAATCATATATTTTGATGTACATTGCTTGAAGGTGGATTAAGGCTAGTATTAGTTCGAATGTTTGTATTAGCATTTTCTGGTAGCTGAATATATCCCTAAGTTTTGATATGTACTAAGAATATTGAAATGTTTTGATATCCAAGGTTTATAGTGATGGAGAATTCCAAAGTTTATAACGTCCTTGTCGGATGTTTTTTTCTTGAAATGTATTGACACTTTTTTTTAGATGCCTTAATAGGCCTAACAACTTAAATGTTTACATGATGCAACGTCATCCAATAGGCCTGACAAATTAAATGTTTGCATACTGTGAGGTCCTTAGACAGCCTGACAGCTTAAATGTTTTCATACCGCAAGGTCCTTAGACAGCTTGACAACCTTAAATGTTTGTGTAAATACGCTTCTCGGAGTACATTTTTCCTCGCAATTTTCCATACAGTTACAGTGAATTTGCACAGTGTTGTTGTCCACTGCCAGTTCAATAGCCATGTTATTTTTCATCCTTCTTCTACCTTTGCAATGTAATTTCATCATCGTTGAAGCTACATACATTGTTTACTCGTTCGGTGATTGCTTCTTCGTTGGTTTGTCGGTTGTTGCTTGTTGTTGTTTCGTTCATGATTCAACCTGCGCTTCTGCATTTCATTGTTTCAGAGTAAGTTTTGATGCCATAGTTTCATTTTCTATTCCTTGTTTGTTGTTCAGTGTTTGCAGTTTGCAAGTAAGAATGTTTTCTTATTTGTAGTGGCACGGTCCTCGTATGTTTTTGGTTCCTTCTTTGCTTGGGCTGCAGTTTCGTAATCGTTGGAGATACATGTGTTGTTTGCTTGCTCGATGGTTCTTGTTGGTTCGTTGGTTCATGGGTTGTTGGTTCTGTTTGTTTGGCTTGGGTTTACGCTTTGGGGCCCTGGGGGTGCAGTTCGGCCTATTCGTGCTTTCTCACTGGTTTGGTGCTTATTGTTTTCTTTTGTTTGATTCGGCCTTGCAGGGTTGGGGTCCAGCAGTGGTGGTTGGAGATTTTTTTTTTTTTTTTGATGGATTATTACTATTTTTGGGGGTGCTTTACTGTGTTCAACCCCTGCACCCACGAGTCGACATGCAGTTGTGTTATTTTCCCTATCTGTCGAGGTCGATATATGTTCTTTTGTGAGATTTTGCTGGTGCTTCAGTGTTGACATGAAAGAAAATAGTTGCATGCAAAATTGTTCGAGGATTACATGTGAAATTGCAGTATCCACTGTTTTTTTGTTAGAATAGAGCATATGCATGGTACATTTATAAACCATGTATGGTCAGATGTGTCGATATGACATTACATGTTCTTTCTCCTCTACACAGAATCGTGTGCGCACAATACAATTTGTGTTGTGCTTGAGATATGATATGTACAACAAAGATTCTGCAAGATTATATTTCGATGTCTGGAAGCATGTTTGGGAAGTTTGCCACGGAAAACAAAAAACTTGTATCATGGGCACAACATTCTGTGGAGAGAATAAAGAACATGTATTTCCATTGGTGAAATCATATCTGGATAATTTTCCATGGAAAACCAGAAATCGTTTAGCTACGACCATGCAATTGCGTGATATTTTGTGGCTTGTAATATATTTTGGGTAGGGAAAAAAAATTACACGTTTACAGCCATGGATGGAGTAGTGCAAAGGTTCATGCTTCTGCCTATCTTGTAGACTGTTCGTTGAGTCTGTTTTACTGTATCTACATATTTCTTGTTCTTCGATGCATACCAGCTTCCATTCATGTTCATTGTATTTTGCGCGTTCCCACATTCAAACAAACAGAATAGTTGGAGAAAACGAGGGAGTCTTCACTGCGTCGGTTGAAGAGGATATAGAAAGGTGCATGGTTGTACTGTTATTTCATATTGTGTTGTTTTGTGTTTCATTTATGGTCTATATATGTGTTCACCTAGTTTATTATATGTACATGTTGTGTGCCTTCCTACATGGTAACTTATCTTCATTACATGCCTTTCTGCATACTAACCTGCTTCATGTCCGTTGTGTTTTCACTGCATTGCTACACTTAAACAAACAGAATAGCTAGAGATTTATCAAAATTGGTACCGCTTTTCATATTTAGTTTTGTCCTTTACTTTCGCATGTGCATGTATCTCGAGTAAGTTACACAAATATTGCATTGTTCCATGTTATAGCTACAATTGTTCGATACGTATTCAAATTTGTTTTCGTCAATGGAACAACAATTGCATAAAGGGCAGATTCCACTTATGTTGTTAAAAAATATAACAAAGAAAAGGGATGTTAGAGAAAGGATCTTTCGGACAACCCAGGCAACATTTGTAACAAAGTTGCGAGCAGATATACTCGAGGATATGAAGAAACTAGCTAGCTCTACAACTGTTGTGCGTATACATCCACAAAATCATCCTCGCTTTGCTTATAGAGATAACGTTCCACAAATTTCTGCGCCCTGTTTGATTTTTTTATTTTTTTTAAGGGGAGGGGGGGTGTAGTTGTGTATTATATTGTTCAATGTATTAATTCCTATGCTCGCATTCCCAGGTTGAAGGTGTTTTAGTTGCAACCAATGTGTACTTGACCCCCTTTGAGTCTGTATATGCAAAATGCAACTCTCTTGCTTCTTCCTCCGCTTTGATAAGTGATGATATGACTGATTGTCTGCGATGCAATGAAAAATGTCCATATATATATGGACATTGCGTCAATGTTGTCATCTGAACCATGGGCAACACAACCGTGCATTGTACAGTTAGGCACCCTCTGTTACAAAATGTGCTTCCTAAGTTGGCAGAGTTGTCGTTTGAAACGTATCTACAGAAAAAGGCAAGCAATGTCTACATGTTGCGGGAGCTTCGGATACACAGCAAATTCACCTTAAATGAGGACAATGCAATTTTTCATATATATATATATATATATATATATATCAAACTTTGGCAGGAAACGAAAATACCTCATGTGTCTCTGTAATATTTCTTCAACATCTAGATGAATATTCATCGGACTTGGCTAGTTGGAATTGCACGTGCATAAGATTGTTTGGTCCAAAAAATGGGAAGCATGGCAGCAAACACCATATATCCCATGGCCCCAGTTATTTTCTACTAGGAACATATACCAGATGCAAGAGAAAATGAATGCGGCGACGTCTTTTCTTTGTATATCAAATTGTTTGGTGCAAAGGTCGATGGGTCTTGCTCTATGGAACCTTCTGGGAACTTGCTTGAGGTCTGTTTGAAGTTTGGTTGGTTCTTGGTTATGTGCTTCGTCTGTCAATTTGTATACCGTGGAACTCCAACTGTTGTTTGGAGGACACAGAACAATATAATTGAATTTTTTAGCCAGCTGGCCCGCAAATACGCCTAATAATTTCTATGGTGTTGTGACGCAAATGTTGTATGTGCCTTGTTTTAGCAGATCTCCTTGATCGATGAACATGGTAAAATTATTGTCCTGGAATAATTTGAAATCAACGAATATATATTGTGTGAAGTGCAATTGTGCTATCATATCAACAAGAGGCCCTTAAAATTCAAATTGGTCGTTGTTTTGGCATTTTTGCTTAATCGATGAACTCGGTAAAATTAATGTCCTGGAATAATTTGAAATCTACGAATATATACTGTGCGGAGCGAAAACATGTTATCATGTGAACAAGAGGCCCTTAAAATTCAAATTGGTCCTTGTTATGCTTGCGGTGATAGAATTTTAAAAAACCTTTGTTTTGTTTCCTTCATTTTTAAAAAAATAAGCGATTTAACATCGTTTAATAATTTAATGTAATTCAATTGTACAATATCAATATTTAATATTAATAATTTAGTATTTCAAAACAATGTTTTAAGATAAAGTTAGATAGGATGCCCATCTGTAAACAATTGCAATCTTGAACCCGACAGACCTGGAGTCATGTCCATTTGTATGTCGTGGAACTCTGAGTGTTGTTTGGAGGACACTAGACAATAGAAGTGCAATGTTGAGCCAACCAGCCCGCAAGTCCGCCTATCAATTTGTATATTGCGAAAGTCTGGGTATTATTTGTAGGACACAGAACAATAGAGGCTCGATTTTAAGCCTGTCAGGCCGAGACCCCGCGATCCAAAAAGTGCCTAAGTATGGAATGAGGGATCCACATATGCTCTATAAAATCTCATGTCCATACTTTATAAAAGTACATGTTTACTATGTATTGCTTGTTTGTCGGAAAACTTTTATATCACTCGCCCGACCAAATTGTACAAACTTTCTTGTCTAATTAAATTTTGCAATATCAATATTTAATATTAATAATTTAGTATAGAAAATAATTTTTTTTAGATCATGTTAGATAGTTGATAGGGATTACCATCCAAAAATAATGGCAAACTTAAACCCACCAGCCCTCGAGTCCATCTGTCAATTTGTATATCGCAGAAATCCAAGTGCCATTTGGAGGACACGGAACAATGGAAGTGCAATGTTGAGCTAGCCAGCCCGCAGGTCCTCTTGTCAATTTGTATATCGCGAAATTGTGGGTGCTATTTGTAGAGCGTGGAACAATAGAGGCCCAATTTTCAGCCCGCCAGCCCGAGAACCCGCGATCCAAAAAGTGGCTAAGTATGGAATGGTGGATCCGTACATGCTCTAGAAAAATTTCATGTCCATAGTTTATAAGAGTACATACTTAATATGTATTACTCGTTTTTTGGAAAACTTGTAAGTGCGGAAGTTGGCGGATTCATGACTCTAGATTTCACTTACTATTATATCACCAGCCCGATCGACCACTTCCCTGTTTGATATTGTAAAAAACGAATATAAACTGGTCCAAGTCCAATTGTGCTATGACATCAACACGAGACCCTTAAAATTCAAATAGCTAACAAGTCTACTTGTGAACTTGTATATTGTGGAAATGGGGCTGCTATTTGTAGGGCAGGGAACAACAGAGGCCCAATTTTGAACCCGCCAGCTTGAGAACCCGCCATCCAAATAGTGCCTTAAGTATGGAATGAGGGATCTGTACATCTCTATAAAATCTCATGTCCATAGTTTTTAGAAGTACATCTTTAGTATGTATTACCTGTTTCCTGCGAATGGTGTTTAGAAGACACGAAACAATAGAACTGCAATGTTGAGCGACCCATTCCGTAGGTTCGACTGTCAATTTGTATATCGCGGGACTCTGGGTGCTATTTATAGGATACGGAGCAATAGAGGCCTAGATTTGAGCCCGCCAGGCCGAGAACCCGCAATCAAAAAAGTGGCCAAGTATGAAATGCGGGATCTGTACAAGCTCTATAAAAACCTCATGTCCATACCTTGTAAGAGTTCATACTTAGTATGTATTACTCGTTTTTGGGAAAACTTCTACCTACGCAAGTTGGCAGATTCACGACTCCAGGTTTCAATTACTTTTAGGTCACCATCCCGACCGACGGCTTCTCCATTTGATATTGTAATAAACGAATATAAACTGGCTCAAGTCTAATTGTGCTATTACATCAATAGGAGGCCCTTAGAGTTGAAATAGTCCACAAATCCGCTTTTCAATTTGTATATCGCGGAACTCTGGGTGCTATTTGTAGGGCATGGAACAACAAAGGCCCAATTTTGAGCCCGCCAGCTCGAGAACCTAAGATCCAAAAAGTGACCAAGTATGGAATGAGGGTTGTGTGCATGGTCTATAAAATCCCATGCCCATACTTTATAAAAGTACAAATTTGGTATGTATAACTCGTCTCTTGCGAAATTTTATAGGTGCGAAACTTGACAGATACACCTGTTCAGATTTCCACACATTTTTATATCAGTAGCCCGACCGACCTCTTGCCCATTTCATATTATACAAAATTTTTGGAACGCAAGTTTCCGAATACGCGAGTTTTTCTTTCAAATAAGATGTTTCACATCCTTTTATAATTTTATGTAATTAAATTGTACAATATCAATATTTAATACTAGTGCTTTAGTTTTAAAAATAATGTTTTTTTGGTACATAGTTCATAGGGATCGCCATCCGTAAACAATCGCAAGGTTGGGCCCGCCAGCCCTGGAGTCCATCAGTGAATTTGTATATGGCAAAATTCTGAGTGTTGTTTGAAGGACACGGAACAATAGAAATGCAATGTTGACCGAGCCAACCCGCAAGTTCGCTTGTCAATTTGTATATCACAGAACTCTTGGGTGCTATTTGTAGCTAACAGAACAATAGAGGCTCGGTTTTGAGCCTACCAGCCCGAGTACCGGGGATCCAAAGATTGGCTTAAGTATGGAATGCGGGAACAATAGATTCTCTATAAAATCTGTTGTCCGTACTTTCTAAAAGTAGACTTTATGAATTGTTTGTTTTTTTCGGAAAAATTCTTGGTAAGGAAGTTGGTGGATTCACGTATTCATATTTGACTTACTTTTATATCACCAGCCCGACCGAACCACCGCTTCCCCGTTTCATATTGTACAAACGTCCTTGTCTAATTAAATTGTACAATATCCATATTTAATATTAATAATTTAGTATTCAAAGTAATATCTTTAGATAATGTCCAATAGTTAATAGCGATTACCATCCATAAACAATCGCAGTCTCAAAGCCTCCAACCTTGGATTTTGTCTGTCATTTGCATATCGTGGAACTCTGAATACTATTTGTATGGAACAAAACAAAAGGAGTGCAATTTTGAGCGAGCCACCCCACAGGTCTGCTCGCCAATTTGTATATCGCAGAATTCTTAATGTTATTTGTAGGCCACGGAACAATGGATGCCCAATTTAGAGCCCGTCGTCCGAGAACCCGCGATCCAAAAAGTGGCTAAGTATGGAATGCGGGTTCCGTACACGCTCTATAACATCTCATGTTCATACTTTATAGTACATATTTAGTGTGTATTACTCGTTTTTCCGAAAATTTATAGTTTCTCTTTTCTCTCTGCTTTTCCTTTTTGAAACGCGGGTTGTTGCATAGATGGGTTTAACATTGTGTTTCCATTGCTCCACCACCTGAAACTAGCACCCAAACTTTCGCGATTTACAAATTTGCAAACAAACCCCCCTTCATCTCGTATGCTTTCGCTTTCTATTTACTTGGTCCTTTTTTGCAACGTCTCATCCTTTTATATACAGAAACCGAGGTTCAACAATATACAAATTTCCCTCTCGCCATTGTGCTTTCGTTGTTCACCTACGCAGAAATAATAGCCAAAATTCCGCGACATACAAATTGACGGTCGATATCTGTAATGATCCCAAGCCAATTTTTTTGCTTGGAATCACTAACTAACCAATGATTTGATTATTAAGTGTGTGTATGCAGGTTGGCCATCAACATTTCGGCCTTAGGGTTTATTCAATTATTCAGCCACAGATTATACAAGCATAATTGCCATCATATGAAGAACATCAACAATACACAAGATAGGAACCACGAGCAATAAATGAACTTTATTATAAGAAAGCAAGCACCTGATACAAATAGCGAAGCAGATCTGGACTAGACTCAGATGACTTCAAGACAATAATAGAGCTACATACAAAATGTTCTTGGAGATACAAAGAAATCCTCCCATAGGTTGTAATAGAAGATGAACGCTCAATTGCAAAACTAGGGTTTAAGCCCAACCCTGAAGCAACTGATACGGCCCTATTGGTGCTGGTACGACCTGTTGAAGATGATGGATACCAAGGGTTCAACCCTCCTGAAGATGAAGTCCCCAAATTCTACCAAACTCCTCCCAATGATAGATCAAGGCAATGGAAGCACCCTCCTAAAGTATGGAGCCAAAACACTGAAGCCTCGTCCTCAAACTGCAGAAAACCTAAACTGGTACAGCCTTCCTAAAACCCTAAATATGACCAATAGTACGACCTAGCTGAATAGGCGATCAAAATCTCTTGAAACTCTCTAGGATGATAGATCGAGTCACCACAAGCCCCCGAGAGAAGTCTCAAGCTCAGATCTAGCCTATGGCCTTCTAGATCTGAGAAACATTGAATCACCAAATCGTCCTCCTCCTCCTGAAATCGTCTCAACCTACAAATAGATGATATGGACGTGGTAACTCCTCCAAGAAACCCTCAAACCGATGAGCAAGGCTTTGCAAGCAAAACCATAATGTTGAAAACCATCAAAGCTTTCTCCTTATGCTGGATTGAACTCTTCCTCAACCAATGGTGCGCCCCTGCAAGAAAACCCTAGCTGGTACGACCCTGCTAATCCAATTGGTACGGCCCTGCTAGTCCTCTTGAATAGTTGATAGATGTAGAATGGTGTGGGTGGAGTATTTCATCCCCGAGACTAGGCTTGGAACAAGGTGAGTGGAATCTTTCACCAGTGAGTTGTTCACTAGGGTTTGTAATATCAAAACCCTCAAAATTGTATGCTCAAGAGCATCAACAAGCAAATATCCAAAATCCAGAATGAATGAGAGGTGCGCCCTAGCCTTCTCTTTATACTTTTCTTCTATTTCCTTGTTGAGTTAAGTTAACCCCTAAGGTTAACTCCTAACTCAACCTCCAATGCTTCTATTCCTTCATTGAGTTATCGTTTTAATCCCTTTTACCTTTTTATTAAGTCAACTTAAGAATATGACCTTAGTTTGGTTGACTTTTCCCCTCAGTGTGAGACTATGGCCTAGTGGGGATGCCTAGGCCACTAAGTCTTCTCAAACCTCTTCATTAAGAGGTGGGGGACATTACAGTCTCCCCTGCTAGAAATTGCTTGCCCTCAAGCAATTCCAAACCTATTTCCCGTACCACTTGTTCATTCTCCCACATGGCATCCTCAATGGGTAGATCCTTCCATCTGATCAAGTACTCTTTGATGCTTCTCTTCCTGAGCCTCTTCTTCCGAACCTCTAGTATCTCTTCTGGAATCAAAACAAGTTGCCCCTCTTCGTCTATGGGAGGTAGTATTTCAATGGGTGTGGTGTGTTGGCCGATGGCCCTCTTTAGGCAGGACACATGGAAGACATTGTGTATCCTACTGCCCTATGGGAGCTCCAACTCATAATCTACTGCCCCTATATTCCTGCTAACCCTATAGGGCCCAAAGAAACGTGGTTGTAGCTTCTCTGCTCCACTTCTTTTTATAGAAGCCCGCCTGTATGGTTGGAGCCTTAGATAGACTAAGTCACCAACCTCAAAAGTATGCTCAACTCTGTGCTTGTCTGCTTGGACCTTCTGTTGGTTATGTGCTCTCTGTAGATGATCCTTCAACTCTCTAAGGACGTCTTGGCTCTAATGAACCCAATCCTGTACCATTGGTGCCCTGTTATCACCAAAAGAAATCTCTACAAAAGATAGTGGGTCGTAGTTGTATAAGGTCCTTAATGGTGTCATGCCTATGGATACGTGTTGAGTGGTGTTGTAGCAGTACTCTCCCAAGTGCAACCATCTGACCCATGCCTTCTGTTGCCCTGCTATATAATTCTTGAGGTAGCCTTCTACCCACTTGTTGACTATCTCGGTTTTCCCATCTGTCTGAGGATGATAGCTGGTACTATGGGTCAAGGTCGTACCAACCAATCTGAACAACTCCTGCCAAAATGTACTCATGAACCTGCTATCCCTGTCACTGACAATGGTCTTGGGTAGGCTGTGCAACCTGAAAATCTCCCTGAAAAATAGTTCGGCCACCTATGCTACACTAAAGTTTGTGGCTATGGAGAAGAAGTGTGCAAACTTCGTCAGCTTGTCCACCACTACAAAAATGCAGTCCTTCCCCTGCGTCCTTGGCAACCCGGTGATAAAATCCATGGATATGATTTCCCACTTGTGCTCTAGAATGGGTAAGGGTTGCAGTAGTCCTACTGGGTGAGTGTGCTCATCCTTGTTCTCCTGGCATGTAGTACACTCCTTGACATGCTTTATTACATCCTCCTTGAGGCCCTTCCATGAGAACCTCTCTCTCACTTTCTTGTACATCTTACTAATCCCTTTGTCCCCTGTCATTGGTGAGTCATGACATGCCTGCAACACTTTGGCCTTGAAATCTGATCCAGGAACCAAAGAGATTCGGCCCTTGTAATAGATTAGGTCTTTTATAATCCTGAAGTTATCATCATGTACCTGTCCATCCAATAGCTAACAAGTGAAATGATCCTTTGCATACTCCATCACCAAGTGGTCTTTCCGGTCAACCGATACACCTGTCATGGAAAAGATGGATGGCCTCCTAGATAATGCATCAGCCACCATGTTGTTCTTCCCTTTGACAAATTCAATGTCAAAGTCATAGGCCTATATTCTGCTTACCCATTTTTGTTGCCTCTCATTCAAGTCCTTCTGTTCCAATAGGTATTTGAGACTATTATGATCTGATTTGACCACAAACCGTGCACCTACCAGATATTGCCAGAATTTGGCTAGTGCGTGCATGATAGCCATCATTTCTTTGTCATAAATGTTGTAGAGTAGCTCAGGACCCCTTAGTTTTTGGCTCTCATAGGAAAGAGGGTGCCTATTCTACATTAGAACGACCCCTATACCTTCTCTAGAGGCATCACACTCCAAGGTGAAAGGCAGGCCAAAATCTAGAAGGGCTAGGATTGGGCACCTGCTCATCACCTTTTTCATCTTATCCTTCGTAATTTGAGCTTCTTCACTCCATTTAAAGGCTCCCTTCTTAGACAAAATGGTCAAGGGTGCACACAGCTGAGAAAACCATTTGACAAATTTCCTGTAGTACGTGCACATGCCTAGAGACCTCCTTAACTCTGTGAGTGTCTTAGGAGTAGGCCACTCCATAATGGCTTTTATTTTCTCCTGATGTACCTGTACCCCTTTTTCTCCAATGATGTGTCCCAAGTAAAGTACCTCTGTCATTCCAAACTCACATTTGGACTCCTTAGTGTATAGTGATTGTTCCTCCATGATAGACATAATTTGGTCCACATGCCGAAGGTGTTCCTCCCACGTCTTGCTGTAAATGAGCAAGTCATCAAAAAAGACTAATAAGTGCTTCCTCGGTTGTTTGTTGAACACATGGTTCATGCAATATTGGAATGTGGCTGGGGCATTGGTTAACCCGAAGGGCATCACCACGAACTCATAATGGTCATAGTGACACTTGAAAGCTATTTTTGAGATTTCCTCCTCCCTCATCTTGATTTGATGGTAGCCAGAACGAAGGTCAATCTTTGTGAAATAGACAACTCCATGTAGTTCGTCTAGCAACTCATCAATCCTTGGTATAGGGTACCTATTTTTTATTATCTTTTTATTCAAGGCCCGGAATTCAATGCACATCTGCATAGTCCCATCTTTCTTCTTAACCAACACTATTGAAGAAGCAAAAGGGGTAGAGCTCGACCTGATGTGCCCCATGTCCAAAAGTTCTTTGATGCCTTTCTCTATCTCGTCTTTATACTTCTTCGGATGTCTGTATGGTGTGGTGATGATCGGTTTAGCTCCTACCTCTAGCTCAATGATATGTTCAAACCCCCTGTCTAGTGGCACCCTTGGAGGAATCGGTCCAAACACTCTATGGTGCTTGTCAAGGATCTCTTAGATCTCTAAGGTGTAGTGAACCTTACCCTGCTCATCCACACGTGCTGAAATCCTGCATTTTGTTGCATACACTATCTCATCTCTTCTGAAGATGGCCTCCATCCTCTTGGTCATGACTACCTTTGTAGCATTACTTGTCATGCCTCGAAGCACTACCTTTCATCCACCCTCCTCTGTAAATGACATCTCCATGGTCTTGTTGTTGGTGGTGATAGGCCCCAACGTACAAAGCCACTAAACTCCAAGGATTATGTTAGTATCTTCAAGGTCCATGACATAGACGTCTTGTACCAGCTCATGCCTACCCAATGTAAGCTTCATACCAAGAATGTACCTATCACAAGGCATAGTGCTTCCATCTGCTACCTCCACCTTGAATCCTTCAAACTCAACTGTGGGTATATGCATCCTCTTCAGTAATGTTGAGTCAATGAAGTTGTGAGAGGCTCCTCAATCAATCAAAACTAATACCTTATGCCCCTATAAGACTCCCCTCATATGAAAGGTGTTATATTTGGGCACTCCACTGATAGATGCCAAGGTGACTTTCTCCTCAGTCATACTGTCCTATCCTATGATTTCCTCCTCTGCTGTCTTAGTGGTTTCAGCCTCAATTTTCTATATCTAGTCGATCTCTTCCTCTTCCTCATTGTCTGAAGTGACTTCTATGTAGTGCACTTGACCACGGCCCATGCATTTGTGTGTTGGGTTCCATGGTTCTTTGCAAGTGAAACAAAGTTGCTTCCTTCTTAGTTCCCTCCAGGTGTTCTCATCTACTTTGCCACGGCCCCTGTCAAACCCCCTTGGGTCACGTCCTCCTTGGTTCATTAGAGGTCTATGATCTCTTCCCCCGGTGTTAAGAGGTGGTCTAGGTACAAATTTTGGTTTGGCAGCTGGCCCTAGGTCCCTCGTCCTCCAAATAACATCCTGTAGATTGGTAGGCTTAAAATCCTTTAACCAATACTTCAAGGGTTCCATCAACCCTTCAGTGAAGAGCATCATAAGCCTAGTGGGTGAATTATACTGCACCATGACTGCTAGCCTCTGGAACTCTATAATGTATACCTTTGTTGCTCCTATTTGCCTAAGTTGTGTGAGCTCCCGGAAGTGTAGGTTAGGGTCCCCTTGATCAAATCTGTCAATGAGTCTCTGAGTGAATTCTGTGTAAGTCACTATCTGGTTGTGGCCTGTGGTGGTGAGTCCATCAAACCACCATTCATGAGCTTTTCCATCCAAATACATAGTGGCAAATTTGATAGCTTCCATCTCCCTCATGGGGTTAAGCTACATATAAGTATCTAGCTTTTGTACCCATGCCTGCGCTTCCATCATGGTCGTACCATCAAAGTATGGAATTTCCATCTTCTCTGCTCTTCGTTCAAACTCATAGCTACTCTTGTGGTCTGACCTGGGCTTGTTTCTAAACTTGAGTTGGAAGTATTGATCTAGGGACATCTGCCTCTGAATCATCATATCCAACCCATGGTACTCTCTAGTACATTGTGCCATTTGCTCAACAAATTCATCCACCTGCTCCTGCTACACCTGTTCATCTATGAATGTAGGAAAGTACGATATAGGGTTAGCCCTGCTACCCATCTGTCCATGTGACGTACCCCCTCCATGGCTTCCCTTAGATCTGAGAGCCATTTCTAGATTATACCTGATCTCACCATGGGATCTGTTATCGCTCAATTTGTAGTTTAGGTCAAGTAGCTTAAAGGTAAGAGTCAAACTGACGTAACAGGAGCTTCCCCACCCATTGTCACATTGATGGGGAGCTCTTTCTATTCAGGGTAACTAAACCCAAGGGAGACATCCCTGGTAATCTGGGGTTTTGAAAGGCAAAGGGTTAAAGGATCAAGGTAGGTTTTCCCTTTCACAGATTACCGCCAAGAAGATAGTCAAAAGAAGATGAACCACAACAAAGGCACCTATTTGTGAGACAAGGCAACAATAAAACTAATGTATACAAAGAGTGGTTAGCACTTCATAGATTAATGACTATCAACATTTAATATACATGAGCATAAAAAGCAGTAATTATTGACGAAGTCAATGACTGCAAAAATGATTATGGCTTATAATATTACTTCTCAATAAAAACTGGAAATGATATAAAATTCCATGTATAAAATCAATCTTTGAATTAACACCATGCATCAAATATCATTAAATGCTCATTCAAGACAAGATTACTGCGTCAAGCTTACTAGAGGTGACGTCAGCCTTGTTCTAGGGTTATTTCTATAGACAAAGAGCTCAACGTTTTGCAAATAGGCCAATGAAAATTATCAACACATCAATGTCTATTATCAAATGACTAAGCCACAACGTTTTTAATCAACCAAAAGTTCAAACTAGGCATGACGTCATCATCAAATTAGGGTTAGTTAGACGTTAGGGTTAGTTAGGGTTTCAAATTTAAGAAGTTTGAAAGTTGTTTTGGCACAATAAACTCAACGTTGGAGAAGTAGACTAGTACCTTGGGGTATTATGGAGTCAAGAAGGAAAGGCTAGGTCTTGGGAGAATCTAAATCTAAGGACAAGAGAGTTAGGCTCTATGGTGTTGCAATGGCAGGGCCCTAGAGTCAAAACCCTAAGGGGAGGAGGCTCATTACGGTGTTGATTAAGCAAGGCCTCATGCTCCTTCCTCTTTCCTTAAAAATCCTTGGCAAAACAACTAGCTTCAAAACATAAATCTAGGGGTGAAAAGTGTTGCAAGAGCAAGGCCCTTCAAACCCTAAAAGTCAAAACCCTAGGTGTAAAATTAATTAGGCCAAGGACGTCTTCTTTCTTCAAATTATGTTTCAAAGCTAACTCAGAAAAAGGGGAATTAGTGTAGCAACG
>ML791212.1:571066-584260 GCA_009831015.1 Picea engelmannii
ATCATTCAAGCCATGTTTTATGAGGTGATATGGTCTAGGGATGTCCAGTCATAGTAAGACCAAGGGCAGGTGTTGTCTGTGGGTGCCTTTGTAGGAGGTGAGTTGTACCCGTCATGGATGCATTTTTTCCAAGCCCCTTTATTTCCTTTATTTTTCATTTATTCTTTTCTTTCTTTTTTACTTCAAGGTTTGACCAGAGGACACTGCCTTGGCGTGGTGACCAGAGCTGACAGTGTTACCCACTGGTATTTTCGCATAAATGATAAGGCTAGCTCGTGATGAGACCCCCTTTCCCTTGGCCATGCAACCAAAGATCACTGCCCTGGCGTGGTGACCAGATAATGGCAATGTCCTACTGCTAGATACCTATGAACATAATGAGCCGACTCATGATGAGACCTCCCATCCTCTTGGTTAGGTCTTGTTTTGTTATTTTTCTTAGGGTCCCTTTAGTTTCTTATCGAGAGGCCTTTTATTACTTTCTCGGAGATCCCTGGGCGAAGCATCTCTAGGTTTCATTTATGGCTTTTATCTTTTACCAGTTGCTTTTACCCCCTGGGCCTTTAGCCCCTTCTTCCCACAAGACAAAGTGTAACCCTAAAAGGTCATCCTAATGGCCGGACTAGGGGAATGGGATGGATGAATGGGAGATAAGATGTAAAATGATATAATGGTGGGAGCAGACGATGGCTCTGCAAATCCCCTTTGGTGGCTAACCAAAAATCATGAATACAAGCTTGCTAAGTCACCCCATTAATCACCCAAACAATGGTCAAGTGGATTAGTGTAAGATCCAAGCAGTCATCAGAAATGAAAGGAACCTAATGCATATATAAGAAGGTTATAATGATCAAACATGGCACATACCATGATACCTTGGACCAATTACCTCATGGAGCAAGAGTCCTCTCTGATGCAAGTTCAAGCCGATGGTGATGGAAGCTGTTGTTGCTGACAGGACAAGTTTGGCGAAGAAGAAGAAGAATGGGCCCTCCAGGACCATGCTCAGGTCAATCCTGCTCTCGGTACTTCATGTCTAGGACCTATGGGCCTCGAGACATGATCTCCTAGTTATCCCTAGATATCGAGGATAACATCTAGCTCCAACTCGGGGACATGTGCTCACCGTAGAGCGCATGAAAACCTCATCATCTCTGGCATAAACCTGTAGACCTGCTCACACTTGACAAGAAAGCATCAGCGAAAAAAGGTGGGGTGGTATTGCCACCCCACAAAATATAACATGTGCATGTAAAGTAATCATGGATGCAAGTAGAAAGTAAAACACTCACCTGTACTTACCTATTGGCTGCATGTTGGTGTAGTCAAACAACCAATGAAGCCAATCCAACAATGTCCCACAATACCTACCTTTGTGCTTCATCATAAACCAAAAGAGTGATAAATCAAGCACAAAAATGTCATGAGTTACAATGTATATCATATCATCGGAAAAGTCAGAATCTAACTCATGGAGGCGGGTGGGAGGGATAAAATCCTTCCAAGTCCATCTCTGAGAAAAGTACTCGATCGTATCCAAGAAAGGGTCATGAAAAATACAAGGTTCAGAAAACCGACTCAAAGGGCCTGTAAACTGGTTACCTAGGACATCCTCATGCTCCAAAATCAAGGAAGGAATCGACAACGATTTAGCGAAGGACTGACAAACTATCGAGGGAAGGTTGAAAAACTGATTGGAACTAGCATTACCCAACCAACCCTTGGAATCTAGGGTTTTCTCAGAAGGAAACTCAACATAAAAAAGGTACTTCCCAGCCACACTTTTAATGGAAAAGCAAGGCAAAGTAATAACAAGTGGTTGGGGTGAAAAATCATGAGAATCCTTCTTTAGCCAAACAATATCCTTACTTGTATTAGAATCTGAGCACAACGGTGGTTGGTAATCATCTTCATGAAAAGAGTTCAAATGCTCAGAATGGTACTCATAAAAAATCTCAAGGTAAGACTGAAAATAATCAGAATAATGAGGTACTAGGTCATCCTTGGTTTTCTAAAAGGTACAAGTAAAAACCTCATCTCCTTGTTGCCATTGTTCGGAAGTAATCTGCTGTGACAATTGCGAGGGCAACAACTGGAAACGACTCTTAGTGTCATAGATGGGATCCAGGTCATAACCAACTATATCCCACCTACGTCTCCCAACATGTATGAACTCATCAATGTTATCAACAGTGTCACTATCTGTGTCATAGTATGCAGGATTTGAAAAATTTGAAAACCCATCCTCCTGCTCCACTTCATCACAAGGTAAAGCATTATCAAAAACTAGGGGAGGAGGGTAACTTACTGTTTCTTGTTGCGCAAGAACTTCGAGGAGCTCAATGTTTTCAGCATGTGTCATTGTTTCATCCTCATGGACTACTTCTTTATCTTTGATTGCACAGCAAGGGCCATCAACTTCGTTCAAAGCTTTCTTTTCTTCTTCATTTTCTGAATACACGGTGTCATTGGCATCTTGAACTGGAAAACGAAAGCATGGCGATGAGATTTTATAGATCATGCACGGAGCCCTCATTCCATACTTAGCCAGTTTTTGGATCACGGGTTCTCGGGTTGGCGGGCTGAAAATTAGGCTTCTGTTCTTCCGTGTCCTACAAATAGCACCCAGAGTTCTGCGATATACAAATTGACAATCATACTTGCAGATTATTTGAATTTTAAGGGTCTGTTGTTCCCTGTCCTACAACTAGCACCCAGAGTTCTGCCATATACAAATTGACAGGCGGACTTGCGCGCTGGCTGGGTCAGCATTGCACTTCTACTTTTTCATGACCTCCTAACAACATTCGGAGCTCCGCGATATACAAATTGATAGAAAGGGAAAATCATTTCCTCTATAGTTTTGTGTCCTGCAAACAACACCCACAGTTTCGCACTATACAAATTGGCAGCCGGACTTGCGGGCTGGCTGGCTAATAAAATGCCTCGGAGTTGCGCGATATACAAATTGACAGACAAAGCATACAAGCAAGAACCAAGTAAACTCGTGGATCGTATTCCTAGTCGTTGTTTTCTGTTCCCGCCAACTTCACAATTCTTTCCAAGTATATATCTTGCCACGAAAATGGGATATCTGTTACATATGTGAATATATTGTTTTTTGTTTTCCGTCTTCTATACTTGGCCAAATATCGATTTCTCTTTTCCCTGAACTTTCTTTTTTTCGTCACTTATTCGTTTTTTCGAAAATGTATGGTTGCGCGCGTGGGTGGTCTTGCGGGTTCACACTTGCACTTGTGCTCTTTTATCGCGACACCAATCGACAACTTCCCCATTCCATACCCAGACACCTCTCCGACCGCGAATTCTCGATAGGCGGGCTCTAGATTGGACTTCTGTTGTTCCATGGCCTGCGAAGAATACTGTCACTTCTGCAATATACAAATTTACAACCGAATTCACATCACACCCTCTTCCGTATTACGATCCACCTATCATGCCCTCTTCCGTAGTATACATTTTGCACTGAAAACTTCCAAGATATACAATTTAACCGTCGGGTCCTCGCGTCTTTTGTGGAACTATTGTCACCCCATTTTCAAGCCCGTCTGTCCGCTTTCCATACTTTGCCAATTCTTTGAATTTCTTTGGTGGATCGTTGGTTTGGCAGGTTGAAGAAATATTCAGTTCCTAGTCGTTGTTTCTTGTGCCTGTGCTCCTTTGCAATTACTAATTGCGAATTATATATAAGATCTTATTTCTAGCCATGCAATTAGCGATTTCCCTATTCCATATTTAGCCACTTTGCTGGAATTCCACAAATATACAAACCGGCCGCTAAACTGCCCCATCATGATCTCTTCCATTTTAAACATTTTGTAGTCAAATTTTTCGATACCTAAAATTTGACCGTGGAACACTTGCATGTCCTAAGTATCCCCGTAACCCTTTTTTGAATCTCGTCCGACTGCTTTTCAGAGCTTGTCATTCTTTCCTTGCTCTCCGCTGTCTCTGTCACCTTCTCACTTGTCTATAATAAAAGAAAAAAATATTTTTTTATATAAATATACATATCTTGTTTCTAAATATGCAATTACTGACATTTAATTCTAACAGGTCATCATGCAGGAACTATATAGATTGTTATTGATGGGCGAAAGACTCAAGGAGATCTCCTATTGATGCACATTAAACCAAGATTTGCGGGGGGTTATATTATCCCTTCCGAGCGTTCATTTCAAAACCATGAAATGTCGTTCTCACATCGTGGCTTCTGCACGTTCACGAAACCTCCAATCCTTAATTGCTCTTCGTTGTACCCTCCACCTTCATATTTCTAAATATGCAATAAGTAAGCTTTACTGCTAACAATTCATCATGCACCACCCATACAGATTGTCATTAATCAACGAAAGGCTTGAAGAGATTTCCCATTCATAAGTATTTAACCAAGATTTAGCGAAGAGTTACATTATCGGCTCTAATTGTTCATTTAAACCATCATCTGCAACAAACCATGATCCAGATTTATGTAGGAACACAATGAAATACAGAAATACACATAAACGCAGAGATGCAGCGGAAATAAGACTTCATTTCATTAATAACAAATGACTGAAAAATGCTTACAGACAGAATGGAAATAAACTAGCTAGGGCACTAGTAGCTTATCTCTGAGAAGAGATGTGGCGGCTACTAACCTCAGAATTGCTTCTTACAATGAGGGTCGAAGGCCTATATATTACTGAGAAACAATGGAAAACTCTAAACATCCAAAAACCTAACCCTAGGAGATGAAACACCAGAATATGGGCCTGTTGGGGTAAATTGGTACATCAATTTCCTGGGGTCGTAACTTTGGCATACTATCTCTGTTTGACGCACATGATACATCGTTAGAAAGATCTATCCGAGGACTACATTGCTAACAAAGAATGTTAAGTCCGATGCCCAAAAAACATCGTTTAGGGCCTTAAAATAGCTCCGGAAGTTCAGGCCCTGAAGAACTGCTAAAAATAGTAAATTGTGCTACAATTAAGGAAGCTGAAAAACTGAAAGAAACAATGGTGTGGGTCCAAGTGGAATAGGCGGGTGGCCACCAATATCCACCTGGATCAAACCAACGTTCCCATAAACCTATGGCATCAGCGCGACAACAGTTCTGTGGAGATATAGTGAACATCTTCAGGCGCGAGGACCAGAACTTCTAGTGGTCCAGGGCATATTCTTATTATTCAACCTCTGCTGCAGAGAACCAAGTAATTTGGACCTCTGGGATTGCTCATGCAGGTTGTGTCCCTGAGGCTTTTGACTGTAAGGACCTGGTCTCTTGGTGCACTGATACATTTATTTCAGACAAAATAATTATTCCACTATGAGACCGCTCTTCTGTTTCTTTGTCACCTCGGGTCTTCCGTCAGATGCTAAGATTGTTGGAGTCAACATTGACGTTCAGAGGAGCAGATTGCAAACAATTCCTAGCAAAGCATAATAACAGGTTGGACCTCTTGCCCCATTTTTTGGAAAACCCGCTTCTAGTTCCTGAAGATATTACAAGCTTCTAGGTTAGTTCATTTAGAAACCCATTTTGCGAAATTCCCTGGCTCTTTACAAGAATAACGAGACATGAGTCAACAACAACTGTTTCTCGGATGGCTCTTTATATTTTGTATTTCATAGTCAACGAATAAGCCATTTTTGATTGGGGTAGGTTAATTTCCCATGAAATCTGTTCCCAATTGTCAAGCTTCAAAAGGGAATTTTTTATTTATATGTTGTCTTATTTAGTTTTTGCAATAGCGCATTCCTGTCGGTTTCCACAACTGTCTCTATCCAAGAATGTCAACTGCGAATTCCACTTGGTAACATTCTGGTACCAGGCTTTGTGGAAGCACAAGGCTTCCCACTATTTTTATGAGGTTTTGTCTCTGTTTTCAAAGTTTTGTTGTTAGGAGAAGATGCTCCCCGCATATTTGAACAGGCAACCGGTTTTTTGGACAAGAAGGGGACAGTCGAACATTTGGATAATTACACTGTCATAAGAATTTTTGGCTCCACAGAAAAACCTGCTCTCCTTCCATGTCACATTACGGACAAAATGTTTGTTGCAGAAGTAGCGCAGAAATACAACTACTGGCTCCAAAAAAAAACAGTTCATTCCTCTGCCTTGGAAAGTAAGGGAGTTCGTGTTGAAAAACGTCAACAAAATTGATGAATTCGCAACACATTCTAGCATCCCCAACCTGAGATATATTGAAATCATAATAGGGTTTGACCCCTATAATATTTTTCGAGAACATTTACAAACACCTAGCATCGATGATTGTTTTTAAAAAAAACACCTGCTCGAAAACAGAGATAGTGGCGGCAACGGTCCTGCCTCTGATGCTGACGACGTAGAGACAGTACAAAGCTGCACTAAATTGTACACACAACATGGGAAAGGCCCCAGTGACAAGAGTGTTCAATCAACAAATAACACTCCAAAAATGACGACATCCTGGAGTATCACTCCAACGACCCACCACAACAACAAAGAAACTTAGAGTTCTTCAAACAGAGGAGGAGATAACGACCCTCCTCACTCTAAAATTGATAGTTCTCACAAGCTTCCAGTAGAGAAGAAGAAAAAAAACATGTGGGGCAGGCGAAAGAGCTGGAAATTCAGAGTGAGAACATGGAACTTGATATTGATTTGGATAGTATGCTCTGCTTCCTTGATCACCCCAAAGACGCCATCTACCATAGCTGTCCAATGGACATATCCGTTACCCAAAATTTTGACAAAGATGAATCCTTTGTGTTCCAGAGCGCTGTCTTTGATAGCAAGTAAAAAAAATTGATAATTGAGAAAAAAATGTTAAAAATAAGAAAGGAAAATCTCGTTCAGAGGTTGACCTTGCCAACATGTGGCCGTCCCAAATCTGTCAACTTCACACCACGAGCAGAGAGGCACTTCATGATTCCATTGTAGGCATCGAGACTGAAACTGCCAGACTGAAGGATTGGGTCAAGGAATTGGAAGACACTTTCATTCCTATGCCATTGGTTGTCAATCCTTTGGCAATAGCCATGCCTGCCACCCCTGCACCCAACGTAAAAGCATCCTCCACCTTGCTCGCATTTTGTAAAGGATATGTGGAGAATAATATGAAAAAAAGAATGGAACTGGTTACCGAGGCATGTAAAAGATCACAAAGCATCACTTCCCTTGGAACCAGAGCACATAGTTTGCTCGAACATTTGTAGGCTGAGTTAAAAGATGAAGAAAATTTCTTTTTAAAATGGTCCTTCCTTTTGGCACCATTGTCAACAATATGACAGAAACAAAAAGAAGAGAACAAGATCTTCCATCCAAAAACCGGATTGGTCAATTGAATGCATGTTGGAGAGAAAAAGTGAAGAATCTGCATCTCATTGTTCAGTCACATGAACAAGCCATATCCAAGAAAGATAAATTATTCACAAGGCTGTCAAATATAGACTTAGCTGGGAAAACCAACGACTTCAAGACCTCGACTTAATCGCAAACTCCTTGCCCTTAACCAGGCAAGAGTTCGATAAATAGGTTGCTATGTTTAAGACCTTGTCTCTGGAAAAGTTTTACAACATCCTTCAATTTGATCAAGCTCACGTCCACGACTGGCTAGTCAAATATTCAGTACACAATGAAGAAATTCATCAGACTCTCTGTAATCTTTCTATCGACTTCTGGGAATTAGAAAATGATTTTTTCAACATAAAAATCCAGAATGAGATCAATGTCGCCCCGATGAGAAGCTACATTGAAGAATGGCTCGAAAGACAATTGAAGCAGACTGCAGACGAAAGGCAACAAGCAGTTGCCAGGATTCCAACAGCCGTCAACGACATCATTGAAACCACAGCCGTTGGCGACATCAATAAAATGACAGCCGCAAACAAATAGCCAAAGCCCTCATATGTACCCTCATTGTAAGTCTACTAATCACATCCTCCTTTGTGTATCAACCCAGTTATTCCACTTTCTTAAATAGAGATGTGTAGGCGAACACTTATACCTTTCCATTTATTTTTTTTGCAGGTATTACACTTTATATTTTTTCTACAATCCCGTTTCTTGTACATATTTCTCTAATGGTCCGCGGGAGCCCCGATCCCAGTTTACATGACAAATGCATTGAAATTTCGATTTATATGTACCAGACTTTAATTTTTTTGTACATTTCAAAATTTTCAGTGGTATGTAACACACTTTTATTTTTTGACATATTTCAGATAAAAATGTTTTCTTATCTCCTTTTAATTTTATGTCTTCATACATTTTTATCTTTCACCATTTCATATGGCAAATGCATTTGAATTTCCAAATTTATTCTTCGAGTGTCAACAAATTTGTTGTTTGTTATATGCTTTCAAAATTTTTATGTTTCTTATATACTTTCAAAAAATAAATGGTGCTCTACATGCAAACCGTCGTTTACTTTTGCCCTATGTTATGTGATATACATGTTGTACACAACATTTCCTTGATATAAATGGAAACATTTCCTATGCTCCCATTTTCCACAAACGTTCTAACCTTGTTGACACGAACTACGCTGCCACGCAGCCTTGTTTACAATGCACCCAACCGAAAGGTACACTCACAATTTTGAAAATATTGAAAAAAGAGTTGATGTACATATAAATATATTGCAGCGCTATTTGTCCACACTGTGAAACAGGATAAGGAGGAGGAGGCAAGCAGTCTGCGTTATCTATTTGTTTGTGCGAGTAACCAAGAGAGAATACGGAAAACAAAGGAATATGACCATGGCACTCTCGTGGCACTCTTCAATTTCGCCACAGAATCTGCCACTGCAAACTGCGAAATCAACAGCGGTATCTACCTTTTCCACATCATTTCTCTTCCCCATCGTTTTGAATCGTTGAATGATTATTGTCTTTCATCAATGCCATGCCATGGTTTCCAAATGCAGGCCAACACGAGAAAATGCCCGTCCTTTCATATACTTGCACAGAAAAAAGTTCAGAAGACTCGTCAGGTGATATGCACCTTCTTTGCCCATTAGTTTTTTTGTGGGTCACTGATACATTCTGTACTCGTAAATTCCTTTGGGTTGGGTTGTCCTTTTATTATAAGGGGCTTTTGTACTGAGAGTTTTTTATTTGGTTTATACTGTTAGATCGTATTGACGGATGATGTGTCCAAGCTTGGTAACAAGGGTGATTTAGTGACAGTGAAAACTGGGTACTTCCGCAACTATCTCTTTCCTCGCGGCCAAGCACAGATAGCCACTCCAGATTTTCTGAAGTGAGTTTCAATAGCATTTTCTTTGATGCATTTTTTTTCCATTCCTTTTCTTGATTCAACAGCTAAACACAGAATTTCAAGTCTCAAGAGGCAGGAGATTGACATTAATTAATAAACATTCAATTCAATGCTTATCAAGTTTGAAAAGAAAACCTTATGTCAATGGGGAGCCCGCGAAGCAGATAGCATGTCAGGCCACCTACCAATGCTCAATTTCCCTTTAGACATGAATAAGAGGTTGGGGTCAGGTGTAAGTCTAGGGTCTAGGGTGATTTAGATGGAAAAATACCCTTTAGTAATGTTTGTATCAATGGTTCGCTCCTTCAGAGCTATTTTACCTGCACAAATTCACCGCTTGTAACTTTGGGCCAATTATAATTCTTCTACCGAGTTGAAAGGAATTACTTAAAGAAATAAAAAGACAACCTTCCTTTATCATTCTCTCAAAGCAAATGTGGTGTCTTTTAAGAATGGCAGCTGCATTTCCAAAAATTGCATAGTCATCATATTAGTAATTGTGACTGCAAATGTGCTTGTTCATTCAAGTCCCTTGGGATAGAATGATTGTTTCACTAGCCCACTTTCATGTATATGTATGTGAGATATTGATTGTAGTTAAACAGGGATCCTGGATAATAAATTTTGCAGTTATCCCAGCGTGACCCCGCCCCCCCCTCTCTGGTTGTAATTTCTATTTTCTAGCAGTCTCAAACCGAAATTTGTTGAATTAGTGGTACTTTCACAACACTGCAATGTTTACATTACCATCAGATTCAAGAGGTCAGCAACCTTCGAAGAAAATGTATTTATTTATTTATTTTAATTTTATTTCTTTTGAATACTTGAAACTGTTAAACAAACTGTTGTTCAGAAAGGGATTTCTTACACCACCATCTTATTCTCAAAGTAACCCACAGTTGGTCCTAGGGCATAGCATGCATGGCTAGGGTTTTCTCTCTTGAATTCTCTTGTATTGAGCAACAGCAATGGCTTCGCCAAGGAGAAGAGGGTGGCTTCCCTCCTTTTTTGATCCATTGAGGTGTCTACAAAATCTTTGAAAAAGCTTTCTGCAGCTTCTTCCTTGAAATCTAGAGAAGCATCTGCAACTTCCAAAGGGAGTTTGTTAAGAAAATGGAAGAAGTGCCCAAACTTAAGGTCCCCTCCATCAACTCGGAGAAGAAGGCTTTGTATAATGCAGACCACATTCTGGTGGGGAGATTTACTAGGGCATGGCCTAATAATAAAACTCTTGAGGGCTGAATTAAGAAGCATTGGATACCTCATTTAAAGGCCACAGTCCTTTTTTTAATTTCTAAGGCAACGGATACTACCCATTCCGATTTTCACTGCTGAGTGATAGGGATTTTGTTTTTAGAAATGTGGCCTGCACCTAGATTGGTGGCAATTGAACTTCGACCTAGAGGAAGAGGTCCCAAAAGCTGTCCTAGTATGGGTTGGTCTTCTGTTTCTCCCCTTCAACCTTTGTGAACTCGAAAATTTAGAGGCGACTACTAACTCCCTTGGAAAATACTTGGATAAGAAGGCGCCAAAAACAGGTTTGTATGCTTGCACTCGTACTTGCGTGGAAGTTGACCTGGAAAAGGGACTTCCAAATGTTATCGAACTCTAGTTTGACGGTTGGACTCATGTCTAGAGCCTGAACTACAAACAAATTCCTTTTTGTGTAATGGATGTTATGAATACAACCATTTTGAGAAGTGTCCTTAAAAAGGAGACATCTCCTTCAAGAGAAATAAAATGAATAAAAATTTCACGTAGGTAGCAAATCATAATAAAGGGAAGTAGAATGTTAGCCCTTTTTAGGGCAGATGGGGTGTCCTGGAGCAAAACGTTAGCCCTCCCTGGGCTTCTCCAACCTGCCACACGTGCCACTGCTGCCTAGTTTGCCTGCCCCAAACGTCCATGATGCAAGATGTTACCTGTGGGTGTCTTTGTAGAAGGTGAGTTGTACCTGTCATGGATGCAATTCTTTCCAAGCCCATTCATGCCTTTTATTCTTCCTGTTATTTCATTTTTTATTGCTTTTTTCTTTCTTTTTTGCTCAAGAGATAATCAGGGGACACTGTCCTGGCGTGGTGACCAGTGGTGACAGCGTTAGCCACAAGTACTTTCACAGAAATGGGAAGGCAAGCTCGTGATGATACCCCCTTTCCCTTGTCCATGCAACCAAAGGTCACTGCCCTGGCGTGGTAACTAGCTAATGGCAATGTCATACTGCTAGGTACCCATGGACCTAATAGGCTGGCTCGTGGTGAGATCCCCTATCCTGTGGTCAGGTCTTGTTTTGTTATTTTTTTAGGGTCCCTCTTGTTTCTTGTTGAGAAGCCTTTTATTACTTTCTCAGGGATCCTTGGGCGAAGCATCTCGAGGTTTTATTCTTAGGCTTTTATCTTTTACCAACTTGCTTTTACCTTCTGGGCCTTTAGCCCCTTCTTTCCACTAGATAAGGTGCAATCCTAAACGAGGTCAACCCAGTGCCCGGACAAGTGGAAAGGGACAGGTGAGCGGGAAACAAGATGGAAAAGTGAAGTTGTGAAGGGAGCGAACGATGGCTTCTCAGAGACAAACCCAGTGGCTAACCAAAACCAACAGACACAGGCTTACTAAGACACCCTGTCAATCCCCAAAACATGGTCAAGTGGGCAAGTGTAAGATCCAAACAGTTGTTAGAAATAAAAGGAATCAGATGCATACATTCAATGGTTTTGATGATCAAAGTGACACATACCACGATACCTGAACTAATTACCTCATGAAGCAAGAACCCTCTCTGACACAAGACCAAAGCCGATGGTGGTGGAGGCTGCTGCCGCTGACAGAATATGGATGCTGGAAGAGAGAAAAGTTGGGCCCTCCAGGGCCATGCTGAAGTCAATCCTACTCTCGGTACTCCATGTCTAGGACCTGTGGGCCTCAAGACATGATCTCCTAGTTATCCCTGAAAGTGGGGGATAACAGGACCATATCCCCTGCTCATCTTTACTGATGGTCTTATGTTAGAATGTAGCAGGATTTTTTAGATTTTGATGTAGAGTACATGTCTCGAAGTAATATAGATTGTTGAGGTTCTCATGCGCTTTATGGTGAGCACATGCCCCCATGTTGGAGCCAAATGTTATACACCCCCCCCCTCCCCCCCCCTCACTTCTAGAGGTAACTAGAGGATAATATTTCTCCATGATCCACATTTCAGATAGTAGGTCCGATGATGATGTTCCAGACTCTCCACAAACAGTTTCCCATAGATGCCTTCCATCCATGATCAACGCAGATCACTCATATGATATGGTGCATTCATATGCTCAGGTACATCAATCTGACACTTCATATTGAGTGATAATGTTAATACTTGAGGCATGAAAGTGGTAATCATGGGTTGATTTGGATAATGAATTATGATGCTTTGTAGTTATGCTTTTTTCCTTGTCTCACCTTGGTGTCCATTATCATTTTTTAGTCAAGCGTTGTCACGCTTGGGCAAAGTTGTACTACTAGGGGGTCTTAATGGGGGTATCGTGTCCATACCCTTTATCATAAATAACCTATGTTGCATGGGGACCCGTCCCCCCCCAAAAAACCTGCGTACCCGTCGTTTCCGCGTACCGGGGACTTGGGGACCCTTAGGAAACTTACCCAAATTGCTGCGGACTTCATTGGGGACTCGGGGACTTGCTGGCTGTCCCCAAGACGTTCCTGACAGATTTCAGGGACGTTACAAACAGATTTCAAGGATGTTCTAAGCAAATTTCAGGGATTTTTATGGGCAGATTTTGGGGATATTCAGGGCATATATATTCCGTCTTGACAATCATGGAAATTGATGATTGGACAATAAGATCATTTTTCCCATCCATTATTTTTGTATTGCATTGAATCTAAATCTGTTGTAAAAGTTGTAGCTCAAAACATGGGTTTTG
>ML791212.1:616882-629516 GCA_009831015.1 Picea engelmannii
TTCAACTTATTTTACTTGTAAACATTTTGTAATTGAACACCCTCAAACTTAGTTGACCCCTTGCCCAACCTTAGGCACTAGTCATAGTTGACTTAGGGAAAGGGTTGATTGTCATATAGATAAACTTGCACTTTGCATTTGCTACCTTAGCATCTTAGGCTAGCTTTCCCAAAGCCTTTTAACAAATTAAAACCAACTCCTAGAACATAAACGTTAAATCAAATCTAGTAACTAGGGTCTACCCCCCTTGGCTTCCCTAGGAGTAAGCCTAGAAGGAAGAGGTTCGAGTCAAGGTGACAGTGTGGACTGTGAACCTAGGCATTGTGCCTCCAAGGACACACTAAGTGAGCTGGACTTTGCTCACGTTTGCAAGTGTGTATTAGGACGACAACAAGTCCTGTGACAACAAAATCTAGCACCACCAAATGATGTGAAGTCCCAAGCATCAAGGGGCTAGTTTTGAGCAACTATGGAAGGCTACCCACTATCACCTTAGTTGCGCTTCCTTTGTCTTTTCGTTGGCTCTTCTCCAACTCAAGGGGGGCTTCCCTTAAGATAGGATTGCCAAGGCTATGGAGTGGGGCTTTAGGTGAGTTAAAGTTAACTTCTCCATTTCACCTTGAGTTTCCATTTGCATAACTTTAGCAATCCTAGTCTAGGGATGCCCCCTTGTGCTGGAGTGATGGGCCTCCATATTGCCTTTTATTTAACCCATTTTGTATAAACATTTGATGCATTTTTCCCTAAGACTAGACCCTCATGTGAAACAATTATGCCTTTTAATAATTCTTGAGGTTATTGTGACATTTGCTTGTCTATCTATGTGTGATTTGCTTAAATTATTGTGTATGAATGTGATAAACACTGTTCTTGAATGGTTTTGATAATTTATGCACGTATTTCATGTGAAGACTAATGTGATCTAAAGACTAAGAAGTGCAGGAAATTGAATTACCAAGACAGAATTGATCCCCCTTATTCATGGCTCTAGACAAATTTGATGGCTTGTGAGATTTTTAAGGGTCTTGTTCCTTCAACTTCTTTAGAAGCTGCCAGCACTTAGAGGCAGCATTAAATGACCCCAAGCAATTATAATCTTAGTTGATTGAGGAAATTTAAATTGTCTAAGAGGGAAACAAATCCACAAAATAGGTTGAAGAATTCATTAGTGCTTGGTGAAGACTTCTCTTATCACAATTGTTGCCATACTAACTCATTTGTTCACAGTGAAATCCTTCCACGAGATTCACTATGAGGACCGAGGATTTCTGTAAAGATTTTTTGAGGTCCTAACAGGCTGCCAACTAGGTCTGTCTTTGACCTCAAGTTGGGTCTAAGTTTCAGCTGTCAAACAAGTCTTTGCTGCTGTTTTATAACAACAAACTGTCAGGAAATTTACTGCTGTTTTGTTACGGTTACATAAGCTTTTGAGGTGCTCTAGCATGTAGTTTTAATAGCCAATAGGTTAGTACATGCACACTTTAAATATGTAACACACCTCAAGATCTTTACAACTGAAATAATGCTGTTCTAAACTCTAGCATACATGAAAATGGACACATAGGTTTTTGGTCAACACGACCCTAGACAAAACCCCCCGGGGAAAACCAGTTTGGAATATAAGTCTATATATGTGATGTAAAGAATGTGAGATACAACAAGTACATAAAACGAAAGAACCTAATACAATGGAATCCTCTCTCAAGCTGCTATACAAGTTCCAGAAGGTAGATGCACCCAAGCATGGTGCACCCTTCTCCCTTGTTGCTCAATCCCATTGAAAGCTTGCGCCCTTGCTCCCCGAAGCTTTGTAGAAGAAACCCTTGCACACAACTCTGAACTAGTGTGCTATCTCTCGAAAAAAACTCTCCTCAAGGCAATCTGACAAGTGCAAGTCCTCCTTGCTATAAGTGCGCGCTCCTCCTATAATACGCCCTCCTCCAAACAAGCATCAACACCACAAAACAATGGAAGCCAAAACCTCCTAGAGCCCTCCATGGAAGGAGGCGCCCTTGAAACCCTCATCCAATGCTTCCATCTTCATCTCCATAGCTCTACTCTTTCTCTCCAAGTGAACATAAGAGTGAATGAGCCTCTCTTGGCCCTATGCGCCCTTCTTGAACCTCCATAAGGAAACCTAAAACATGGATGGTTTAGATCTCTCCATCCGATCTCTAATCAAAGGTTGAGATCATCCCACAATAATCTCACTCACAAACCCACTTTGGGTTAAGTTCCCTAAGTTCACTTTATGTCTCCTAATTCGCCCACAAAGTGAATTAATAGTCACTTTAGGCTAAAATGACCAAATTTCACTTTTGACTTAAATCTCCTAAGTCAAAGTGAAATTAGACATAAAGTACAAGGTACATAGTACCAAAGTATTTCCCACTTGTGGTTAGAGACTCAAAACCACAAGGGGATCACTTCCCAAGGTACACAAATCTCAACATTCTGTATCCTCAATCGAACGTGTTATCCCTGTTGTCGTCCTAATACACACTTGCAAACGTGAGCAAAGTCCAGCTCACTTAGTGTGTCCTTGGAGGCACAATGCCTAGGTTCACAGTCCACACTGTCACCTTGACTGGAACCTCTTACTTCTAGGCTTACTCCTAGGGAAGCCAAGGGGGGTAGACCCTAGTTACTAGATATGATTTGACTTTAAAGTTCTAGGAGTTGGTTTTAATTTGTTAAGAGGCTTGGGGGAATACTAGCCGAAGATGCTAAGGCAACCAATGCAAAGTGCAATATTAACTAAGTGACAAGCAACCCTTTCCCTAAGTCAACTAAGACTAGTGCCTAAGGTTGGGCAAGGGGTCAACTAAGTTTGAGGGTGTTCAATTACCAAAATATTACAAGTTAAAGATATTAGAACTATCCCACAAATAAAGATTGCAACTACTTACACAATGAAAGATAAATGCTACAAAGATACAAGATAATACACAAGACACAAATAAACAAGATATACAATGATGCAAAAATGTGAGAGTTAGGAGAAATTCAAATTCAAGATCAATCACATAGAGCCAAGCATGCCCCAATAACACTTACTCTATTGCACTGCTTTTCAATGGCAACCACTAAAGCACTCAAGATTCAACAAGATGATACCTCCCAAATGGGATACTCAACTTCTTCTTGAATCACACCACAAGAGCATAAAACAAAGATGTAAATATTTGGAAAACTTAATGCTCAAGAAAATAAAACACTTAGATATTTGAACCACAAGATTGCATGAAAGATTTACGAAAATGAAAGCACTTGGAAGATAGACTTCTAAACAATCATCTAAAGATACCCAAGAACAAAGATTGTCTAGGAGACTAAGTGGTTAGGAGTTGTTTATAGATTAAGTAAATTTTATTTTCCCTCCCCCTAACTAAGTGTTTGAACCTTAAACCTCCTCCTCCTGTTGCCAAATAGCTGCCGGGTGCTCAAGACAGTAAGGCAACGAGGCCCACCCTAGCTTCCATGGTCAACCTTGACAGTAAGAGTACTTCCCGGAGAGGACACACACCTGGTGCACCACGGGGCAGTCCCCTGCCACTACCCTCCGTTGTTTTCGTCAAACCTGTTTTAGATGGTGAAGATGGTGGAATTAGGTTGTCCTAGTTGGTCTAAAAAGTTGTTATGACTTATGGGTAAGTCTTAAGGTGTGTTGTGAGCATTTTAGATGACTTTTAAGTGCCTAAAAATAGTGATTTATGTTCAAAATCGAAACTTAAAATGACTGCATAAAGTGTGTTGAAGATTAAGGAAAGAGAGCATAAACACATCTAAAACATATGAGAAAACTGAAATTTAAACATATCATTGAATCATCATTGACTTAATCATGTCATTCACCATTCCATGTGTAAACTTGAAAGGAAAAAAATGGAGTGAAGACAATAATAGCTTGCCAATAATTATAACAAATGAAGAAACTTAAAACCACTTAACCATGTGTGTTATTGCATATATGAAATGTGTTAAGTGAAATAAAGACTTGCTGAAAATGAGATTTAGATCCTACACCATTTACATATCCATAATCAAAATGAAAGCATATGAGTTATGTGTGCCCAAGAAATAAGATTGCTTTAAGATATATGTTTAACCATGTAATCTATTCCATTTGAGACACCATGCTAAAGAATGAAATATTTGCAAGAATAAAACTTAAAGCATGTAAATGTAAATGTGCCTTAAGGGCTTAAACTAAGATGATATGATATAGATGATTATTCTTGAGCATATTAATCCATTTGAAACATATAAACCATCACATATCTATAACATCCTAGCCATACGATTTTGGGGGTTACTCTCCCAAGGTGTAGGCAATTATTATTAAGCAAAACTTTAAAATAGAGCAAACCACTCACAATGGCACAAGGTGGAGGCAAGCCTACCAATGTTGTGCCAAAGAGGGTTGGAAAGAAAAAAGACTTAGATGATTATTATGCTAGCCACACAACCTTGTCTTGTGGACAAGTGGGGCAAGAAATAAAAAATTGCTTTAAAAGAAAACTAAGAACTAGCTCAACGATTTTGGGGGGTTGGCTTGGCCAATCACTTACCCAAGGTGTAGGCAACTAAAGCTTGCTGAAATGAAATAAAAGAAAGCAAAAATGATACAAGAGAATGCAAGCCTCAAGGGAACTTCCTGGGGGCTTGCTACAATGCTAGAAAAAGAAGAGAAAAAGAAGGAGAATTTTACCCAACTATTGTGGTAACTTTTGTAGTGTTGTATGGATGAACTTGAGCAGCATATCCCCTTGTTTCTGGTAAGAACCTGTAAAAACCAGCAAACAAAAGCTTGCTGGAAATGCTGCACAACAACAAAGTTAAGAAAAATTTATGTTTTTTACGCAGAATTTTTTCACATAAAATCTCCAAGTGAAAATTTTAAAATATGTGACCTATCTAAGATGGTTACTAAACTGAAATATAGATGGAATGATTGCAGAAAATAAAAGACTAAATAAGCTAAGAGTGTGAGAAGGCTTTGAGGGAAGACTCGTTGTTGAGGTTTTCCCAACAATCCCTTTGAAATAACCCTGCAAGACTCAAGACAAGATGTGAAGCATGGAAATAGATAACAAACTTGAATAGATTAACAATATGAAATACTTCAAACCCTTAGCTATCCAACAAGTATAAACTAGCAAAAATACTCTTTGCTAATCTACTCTAGTAAACTAATTTACCAAAGATCTACTCAATACCATACAAGAAACTTGCATCACAAAGTCACCTTATGTGTAAGAATGCATCAAGAATACTCTTGGTGTTTCCAAAATCCTCCAAAGATTTATTAATCCAAATGAGAGTGTTGCAGCAAGAAGTTGCTCCAAGACTCTCAAGAGCATATGAGTGAAATGACAAGATGGCAAGAGCAAGAGAGTGAGATGAAAATCCAGTATAGTAACACTAGCTCAAAGAATGGTCATTGAAAGAGTGAGGAGAGGTTCTATTTATAACTCAAAAGGAAAAGTGAAGGCACTTGGATGAACTCCATGTGTCAAAACCCAAGCAAAAATGTGAATCTCAAGGAGGCGGACGTAACTCCTCTTGGAGGGGGCAAAAAAATGGTGAAATTGAAGAAATGGAGGGGGATTAATGAGAAAAAAGGAGTGGGATCACCCTAGGAGGTGATGTGGGGGTTAAAAGGAGTCATAACTTATGAGAGGGGGCCCCAAATAAGTCACAACAACCTCCACCAAGGAAAAACGTCAATCCCCCTAGGGTGGCGTGATTTTTGAGTGTAGAAGGTGGGTAAGGGGTTAGAATAGGTTGTAAAAGGTTGGGAGGCTAAGGTTATGCTTAGGGGGTCTCTCTCTAACCATCATTTCAACATTTCACATCATCTAACTCATTATTACAAAAAATGACATTTCGGCAATGTCATACTTAGCAATTAAAATTGCTGTTTTAACTGACTGACACTCCAGGTGGACAAATGACTGGCAAAACTTGTCCGACTGAGCTGAAACTTGGTCCATGGGTGTAGGGGGTGTCTTTCCATTTCTTTTGAGCACAAATACCCCTATCAAAAGCCCAAGGACCTAGTTTTTACAATAATTGCTCAAAAACATTTAATTAATTAAATAATTAAAATCCCAACCTTAGGAAAATTAATTAAATTTAATTAATTAAAAAAAACCTATCTAGACTCGACGAATTTCCACGAAACTTTCTACAATGTCTAGCATGGTCATTTACATCATTCCTAAACAATGGCTACCAAAGGATGAAACCCTTAGAACGTCGTTCACCGCTTTGGAGGAATTATTGCAAGTGTGAGGGAAAAACTCATGGGAAATCAACCAGGCTAAAAAGCCCAGTTGACAACCTGAGGATAAAAAACCCTCGGTGAAAAGAACTCTCCCAATGAAAACATCCCAAGGTACCTGACCTAACTATGATCCATGCAGACCTATTACATTATTAACCCACGTAGGGGTGCGGAAATTCCGTTTACAAAATTTTGTGTTGGAAGCATAAAATGCCCAGTAGAACCAAACTGTCTTCAACATACTTGCATCTGATGATGCATATCTTCATGGCACATGGAGTTGACCCCCTAGTTGAATAGGCGGTCAACAATCCCCACTTTTTAGGGATAACTAGGAGATCATGTCTCGAGGCCCACAGGTCCTAGACATGGAGTACCGAGAGTAGGATTGACCTGAGCATGCCCCTGGAGGGCTCGCCTTTTCTTCATTCATCATCTTTTGTCTTGTCAACAACAACAACATCCATCACCATTGGCTTGATCCTGTATCAAAAGAGGTTCTTGCTCCATGAGGTAATTGGTCCAGATATCATGGTATGTGTCACTTTTGATCATTGAAACTTTTAACTATATGCGTCTGATTCCTTTTATTTCTAACAACTGCTTGGATCTTACATTAGCCCACTTGACCATGCTTGGGGGAATTGACAGGGTGCCCTAGCAAGCCTGTGCCCATAGGTTTTGGTTTGCCACTGGGGGAATTTCTGAAAATCCATTGTCCGCTCCCATCATAACACCACTGTTTCATCTTATCTCCTGCTCATTTATCCCATTCCCCTTGTCCGGGCATTGGGTTGATCTATTTACAGGATTGCCCCTTATCTCGTGGGAAGAAGGGGCTAAAGGCCCAAAAGGTAAAAGCAGCTGGTAAAAGACAGAAGCCTAGAAATAAAACCTCGAGATGCTTCGCCCAGGGATCCTCGAGAAGGCAGAAAAAAGCCTCTCAGCAAGAAACAAGAGGGACCCGGAAAATAACAAAACAAGTCCTACTCAGAGGATAGGGGGTCTCATCACGAGCTAGCCTATTAGGTCCATGGGTACCTAATAGTATGACATTGCCACCATCTGGTTACCACGCCAGGGCAATGACCTTGGTTGCATGGCCACAGGAAAGGGGGTCTAATCACGAGCCAACCTTCTCATCTCTGTGAAAGTACTTTTGGGTAACGCTGTCAGCTCTGGTCACTATGCCAAGCCAGTGTCCGTTGGTTAATTCTTGAACAAAAAAAGCAAATAAAAGAATAAAAAGA
Source organism: Picea engelmannii (assembly GCA_009831015.1). Taxonomy (NCBI): domain Eukaryota; kingdom Viridiplantae; phylum Streptophyta; class Pinopsida; order Pinales; family Pinaceae; genus Picea; species Picea engelmannii. The sequence goes on from ML791212.1 coordinate 624,422, forward strand.
ATAAAGGCAAGAATGGGTTTGGAAAAAGTGCATCCATGACAGGTATAGCTCGCTTTCTACAAAGGCACCCACAGGTAACACTTATGCATCTTTGGCCCTCACTGCACCCACATGTTTGGACATCCCTTAGCCACATCACCTCACTTACATGGCTTGGATGAGGTCTTTCTGAAAACTTTCCTTTTCTTGTGGACACCAGCCCAATAGGACGCCTTGACCTTTTCTCCAATCTGTATTGCAGGCTTTTGTAATGTCTTTGAGCTATTGACTGATGTATTAGGGGTTTTATGCATATGTTTAATAAAATTGATGATGAGAAGAGATTGACATTGCTATGATCCCTGTGACTGATGAGCCCATGGAGGGCGTAGCTTTTGATGCACAGGACCATGCGTGACGGACAGGTACCATTTGGACCAGTACACATGGGGAGATGACCAGTTCGGACCTCCATGGGGCTGAAGAGCCCACCAGATGGATGCTGAAACCCCATCAAGGGGCAGAGACAAGACAGAGTTTCATCAAGGGTTTTGCACCTGAGAGGACGAGGACGTTCCACCAGAGACACTCCGACAGGATTAGACCTAGGGGGAATGACCCCTTTTCTGTGGAACGCTAGCCTTGGAAGGCTCAGGACGTCCCCATCTTCACCATGACGTCATCCAACTTCATGGATGCTTTTGGAGGCAGGTTGGGTAGCAGTGGCACTTGTGGCATGTTGGAAAGGCCCCTGGAGGGCTAACGTTTTGCTTCTGGATGCTGCACTGGCCCTAGAAAGGGCTAACGTCTCCCTCAAAGGGGCTTGACGTCTCACCTTTTGCTTGATTAGGGTTTTACTTAGCATTTAATGTAAAAACAATATTATTTTGGTATTATGGCCTTGTCGACCTTTTTATGACCTAAAAAGTAAAATTAGGTCATTGATACACTATATATTGAGGGTTTTGACTCTCATTTTATCATAACAACTTACTCACTCATAGTGAGGTCTGATTTTCAGCGCCCTATTTGGGTTATTGGCTGATTTGAGGAAGGTGCACTTGTTGAAGGAAGAGATTTTTGGCATTCTATGGTGTTTTTCTTGAAGGAAGGTGTTACAACTAGGGTTTGCATGATTATATCTTGATGAATTGTAAGTATTTTTCTGCAAAACTTCTTGATTGAATGGTTGCAGTCTTATTTCTACATGTATTTATAATTTACTGAATAAAAACCCTAGGTGACAAGCACACAAGTAGGTCCTTGTCTCATGTCCCTTGATAGAAAAGATTTTAGCCATTGAAGAAGAAGAAGAGAGCCTAGCCATAACTACATTCCTTTTTCGTCTTCCCTTTAGCTAGCCGTACCATTTTGACTTAAAGAGGAAGAGGACGTCCCAGGGCTAGGTCATCTACACCTAGGGCCGTTTTCTTTTAGGGTTTGATGAAAGAGCCTTGCCTTAGCAACACTCTCCCTCTTTAAGCCCTCTTGTCTTGACTTTGTTTCTCGTTTGAGCTAGCTATTTGTTGGGAAGGAGGAGAGAGCACGAGGCCTTGCTTTAGCAACACCAGAGTGAGCCTCTCTCCCTTAGGGTTATGATTTTGAAGCTCTGCTTTAGCAGCACTTCAAAACTTATCCCTCTAGTCCTTTAAAATCTCACCCCCTTCAACTCTTGCGTCCTTCATAATTGACTCCATTCTACCCTAAGGCACTGATCCTAAGACTTCTAGCGTTGAAGTAAGATTTTGATCCAAACACTCTCAAAAACTCGAATTTAAAACCCTAACTGCACTAACCCTAAGTTGCTGACGTCACTTTTGGTTATTTCATCTCAATGCAACAACGTTTTACTTTATGAGCAATTGAATGATGGTTTAAAATCATTTATTTAATAAAGTGTTGATTGATCCCATTGAATGCCACATCGTTCTAGTATTTATTGGCGAAAGACATTATCTTTTCATTACTATTGTGTAAACATTGACTTCATCAACATTTACTTTCAAATCACTTATATTGAATATCATATAGTTCCCGATTGATATGAAGTACTAACCCATTGGAATAAACTTGCAAGTATCAGTTTGCTGTTGTCTTGTTCCAGGCAGGTACTCTTCATTGGGTTTTACTTTATTATTGGCTGTTTAGCCGGACCTTCTGATTGGTGGTGATCTATGAAGGGGGGAAAAACTTGTCTTCATCCTATTAACCTTTTACCTCTTCAAAACCCCAGGTCATCGAGGACGTCTCCCCTGGGCCTAACCTCCCTAAAGAGAAAGAACCTACCCATCACGGTGACATTGGGTGGGATAGGTTCCTGTTATGCCAGTTTGGCCTTCTACCTTATAGCCTTTACTCCTAGCTACCAACTGTGTGATAACAGGACGGTCAAGAGTTCTTCTCGCTGCCAAATCAACAATCAGAAGTTGTTCGAACTCATCCCCATCAGAACGCCCAACCACTAAGGTCAGCCTCCTCTCCAATGGTATCATTTCGATGAAGTGTTCATAGGGATCCAACGGTTCACGGGTACTGGGATCAACGACTTCGGTTTCGTCGGTGCCTCAAATCACTCGATAGTTCTTTCCTACCTCATTTGGCACTTGTTGTGGATCGGTGGGTCCCGTGACAAATCTACGGCTGCCATAACCGAACTTCCATTTCAAATCAACGGTTCACTCCAACTCTTGGTGTATTCCGCATCAGAACGTCTCCAATTCAACACTCGAGACCACTTCAATGACACTTACTACGACGAATCTAAGGATCCTCGTTCGCTCTATCCAACGGCCTAGGTTTACTCGGATAACACAACCTCATGATGGTTAGAGTTCTAAGGCAAATCTCCTCAGATCAAACATATTAGATCCAACGGATGAGATCTCACGGGACACCTCCCGATGGATCTGTGGTCCTCGGAGTTACTGTCGTTGGACTCCTATTTCAACCCTCCTTTCGGACCTTCGACGGTCCTTCTTCCGACAATCTCATAACTAGATCCAACGGTCCAGAACTCACCCTGGTCACTCTCTAATAGATTGACGGTCCTCGTCGATTCGGGGCTTCCCCCATTAAAGTCCCAATACAACGTCCCACATGGTCACTCTAATGGTGGCACCATTTGACCAACAGTCTAGACCTACTCGATACGTTGAACCGATGGTTGCGAGTCATCCCAATTAAGACAGTGGGTTTTCCACTGGGTAAAGGTCCGAAATTAGGACTTAGCTAATTTTTAGGGGTTCCTCAAGGGTTTTTTATATCTCCAAGGGCTTGAGCATTACCCTGAGACCATCCAAGGCTCTTTCGCTTCCTTGGGATGAAGTTTGCATATCTTGCAAGCTTTCCATTCAAGATAGGTGGAAGATTCGAGGGGTTAAAACTGTTGATGTTTTGGTAGCTGCGGGAGGTATTTCCTCCTAGACAACCTTTCTTAGAAGAGAAGAAGATTCTAGAAGTCAAAGGAAGACCATTGAATAGTGGAAGAACACCCTGGAAGAGAAGTCGACCCAAAGGAAAAGAATAAAGTGAAATTAGAACCTCCATGAAGAGAAGTCGACCCAGAGGAAAAGATAAAGGGGAAATAGAATTTCCCAAAGAAGAAGTCGACCCTAGCTAAAGTGACTTGAAGACTATAAATAAAGTGATGCCTTGCTCATTTGTACATACTAACTCACTCATCTATCTCACTCAAGAAGGCGCAAGTTTGAGGCAAGGAGAAGACGCAACTCTGCAACAACTGGGGTTCTTGGTTATTCTTGGTGGTGGTTTCTCTTGTGTGCTATCTCTGGGAAGAGGTGTGCTAGTTTTGTTTGGTGTTGCTGTAACAGTTGTTTGGTACGCTACCTTTGATTGGTGTGCTAGACTTGTATCAGGGTTTCTTCATTACCATTTTTCTCTTGTGAGCTTGTTTGTGGTTGGATTATATTATCAGAAGGAATCTATCTAAGAAAGGTTGGCAGGGAATTTCCTCGAGTTTGGGGTTTTCCTAGGATAACTCTCTATGTCTTCTTGTGCTTGTTTTGATGCTCATATTTTGAGTATATGGTATATGATTGTTAAATATGAAAGAAGATCTAAATACATTGGTGAAAATCTAACATGGTATCAGAGCTGGTTACCTTCAGAACAATTTAACCACTGGAAGGAAAGATCTTGAGATTTGCGGTTGCACATTCTTTTGTCAAGCTCGTTGAGCACTTGTTCCAAGTTATTGGGACTATCTACAACTCAAAGCAACTCGCCTAACCCTAGCATACTCATTGCACCTTGTTGCCGTCCTAATGCACACTTGCCAACGTGAGCTAAGTCCAACTCACTTAGTGTGCCCTCGGAGACACAATGTCTAAGTTCCAAGTCCACACTGTCACCTTGACTGGAACTTCTTCCTTCTAGGCTTACTCCTAGGGAAGCCAAGGGGGGTAGTCCCTAGTTACCAAGTTAATTTTAAAGTTAATGTTCTAGGAGTTAATTTTAATTGGTTAAAGGCTAAGGGGAAAACTAGCCTAAGATGTTCAAGCAACAATGCAAGTGCAAGTCTAATCTAAATGAAAAAGCAGCCCTTTCCCTAAGTCAACTAAAGACTAGTGCGCAATGGGGTCAACTATGTTTGAGGGTGGTTCAATTACAAAATGTTTACAAATAAATCAAAGTTAAACTACCCCAAAACAAGATTATTAATACTTACAAAAGAATACTAAAGATTACAAGTTATTACAATATTAACAAAAGATACAACAATGTACAAAGATACAAGAAGTGTAAGTGTTCACAATTTGCCAAGCATGCCCCAATAGCACTTACTCTATTGGACTGCCTTCACTGGCTGCAATCACACAAAGCACTCAAGATTCAAAGAAAGTGATGCTTCCCCAAGTGGGATACTTAACACTCTCTTGATTCACACCACAACAATTAATTAACAAGATATTTCAATGTTACAACCAAATATTCACTTAGACATAAGAGTATTTACCATCAAGTTGCACATAAGATAAGCAAATGATATAATCACCAATGATGTGTTCCTATCAATACATCTACCCCAACATACAAAGGTGATCTATGCAACTATGTGTTTAAGGAGTTTCTTAAAGATTTGATAAATTTTATTTCC
>ML791212.1:725049-739122 GCA_009831015.1 Picea engelmannii
GCTGGGTTTTCTTCCCCTAGAGGGTTTCCCAGGATAAATGCTGTGTCTATTGTGGATGTGTATTTCTCAGTGATCTTGTGGTTATTATGCTCTTGTCTTTATGAAATGCAAAGAACTATAATGATAGCATAAACATTAACATTGTCTAAATCAACTCTTCTAGAATTTTCCCCTTTTTGACCAAATCAAATATAACCCTTATTTCTTCTTCAATTATTATTTAAACATCAAAATTACATTTTTAATGCTTAAGTGGTTATTTATTTAATGTCACTTTAAATACATAACCTCCCATAACTAAATGACATTAAATGACCCCCTTTGACTCCCTTTTTCTTCATTGACAAGCCACGCAAATCCTTTCTACTACAAAACAAGGAATCCCAAAAATGGGGACATGACAAATCCTCCCTTCCCAAATATTGCTTGTCCTCAAGAAATGCTATCATGCCTTGACGCTCCATTCACTGATCCAGATTGACAGTGAAGATGATACCAAGATCCCAAACTACCCTGTAAGATGTGAAACATGCTCTGCTTGAGGTGTGGTCTAGAAATGTCCAGACATAGGAGGCCTCCTGAAAACCTCCAGCAAGAAAGACCACTCGATGTTGTAAAAACTCGATCAACTCATCAATGTACTTATCTGCTAGGGAACCAATCTCATGAGAGAAAAAATTGGCTCTCGCTTCCATGTCAACTATTGCACTGTCTCCTATTGAAATTCAGGGTCCCAAGCTATCCTCAGAAAGGAACCACCACGTTGATGCCGTGCCACTCTAATCATAGTCGCTCAACCATTGTGCCCACTCTACATCCACAAGTTGTAATGCCTCAAAGGATTACATCCACTATCAAGGATCACACCCATCCAATGTATCTCAACTCTAAAATCAGACATCATAGAGAAGTCTATGTGGTCATCAACTGATAGGGAATCCACTACACCACATCTCCAAGTGTCAAAGGGAAAAGGCCTAATATTCCAACACCCTCGATCTACTGTAAAGATCCAATCATTGTCTGGAAAATCCCCCAACATATCGTCCATAGAGTCCCTAAACACAAGAACCCCGTAGAAGGTGAAGTCGTCATGATCCCACACTAACCTGTAAGATATGAAGCACCCTCTACTCATAACACTAGTCTGTAGGGTGCAAATACCAATATCCACCTGACTTCTCCTGATAATCCATGCAATCATAAGTTGCATGAATTCAACCAACTCCTCGGAATACCACTCCTCCAAGCATCCATTCCTAAGCTTCCCAAAAGTGAACTTTGGAAATTCAAAATCGACGCTCACGTATTTAATAGTAGATGAATTTTTAAGCAATGTAATCCCAAGGTCCCAAACTAATCCCAGAAGGGTACCACCATGTTGATGCTGCACTACTCTGATCATCACTGTGAGACCAATACTCCCAGTCTGCATCTTCCTCTCCTGGAACCCCAAGATGAACTCCTTGAAGGGACTGGAACCACTATCCTGAACCCTCCCTTGTGAAGGTGTGTCAGTGAAGTCTAACTCTGCAAATCCATGGTTGGTCTTGAGTTTGCTTTGCCATATAGAGAAAGCCTCGACCTCCTCTCTCCTGATGTCCCAAAAATAAAACAAACCAATCACTATCACAACTTAGTCGCTCATCATCATCTGGATCAACCTATCACTCAGATGAATTCTTGGATCCCACCACCAAATTGGAAGTCCACCACTCCCAATACCTACTAGCTTCCACTGCACCATACTCGTAATCAGTGGAGTCAAAATGAGCCAAGTCCCTAGTATGTCATCATTTGGTGGAAACCTAGTATTAGGAATCATCTTTGTGTCTACAGATATGTTCGGCTCCTACCAAACTGAACCGGGAAACCTGCTATTTCTATCACCATAAATGTACCTGAGTAATCCTTGGAGTATAAACACCTCCCTAAAGAACCACTATGCTAACTGTAGCACCCCATACTCTGATAAAGTCCCTAAGATGTCCCTACCATGTGCCTTTGGTAGACCTATACCTCCATCTATTGACACTCTTTCCAACCTCTGTTTTGAAATGAGTGTAGACTGCCACAATCCTACTGGATAGGTATGCCTTGACTCATTCTGTCGACAAGTCTTGCACTTCCTTATATGTCTCCACACATCGCTCTCGAGGCCTGTTATCACACAATTTGTACTTGCCCAAAGCCCAAAGGCAAGTGGATGCAAAATTGGTGTAACTGAGAATGACCTATCACTATCACCTTAATAGGAAATCCCTTTCTATTTAGGAGTATGTTGCAGTACCCCAGGGGAGACGTCCCAATGACCTGAGCATTTGATAAGGCTAAGGAAAATGATAGAAGAAAGTTCCTCCCCTCTCACAGGTCACTCGAGTTAAAAGGGTTATTTAAGTCTTATTGGAGATGAAGCAAAATAATATTATTGTGTACCTGCCCAGAACAAGACAATTTAGCAAAAAGGGGCACTTTCCAAGTACCAAAATGAATATTAGTGCTAGTTGATATAGAATTGCAGCAGTATAATAGTTTATAACAACAATAAGAGATTTGCAACAACCACAATAATTATGCTTTAAAATGCTTGATAAAAGACTTAAAATAATAGCTTTAACTAGGCAAATTGATAATAGATAGTCACAAACAATTTTAGCAATGTCTAGCTAGCATAATATGTCACTTTTAGGGTTAATTCATTGTTGTTAGATGGCTGTAGCAATCTTTTGCAACAACAAGAAGTAGGTTAATGATTTAGGCTAATCTAAGGTTAGTAGAAATTAGTAGGTGTTCAAGAGAAGATGCTCTAAAAATTGTTTGATCAATCAACACTTGTAATGGGTAGATTAGTGCCTTCTAGGTAATGGAGTCAATGATGGCAACAACAACTCTTAGAGGAAAATAAAAATGATAATATTTAGCCAAAGGGGACGGATAAGATGAGAGAGGTGTTGGTAGCCCAAGGCCTAAAAAATCTAACTCCTAGAGATAATTGCTAGAAAATAATAAAAATTAGGCCTTAGCGATTTCTCTTTTCCTTAGACAAATTGAAATAAAATATGCAATAGGCAATGGAGTAGGGTTACTAGAGTGATACAATGGTAGGGCTCTAGTATCTACTAGATAGGCACCTTTCAAGAAATTTTAGCAAGTGGAAGACTATAGAGAAAAATATAGTAACATATGTCTTTCTCCTAGGGTTTCAAGCAAGCAATTTCATAATCTTTGACATGAAACAAGTAAATTCACCATAAGAATTAATTCACAATAAAGAAATGCAGATTTTCTACTTACTTCACCAAGAATAATCAATCATAAACCCTAGTTGAAGATCCTCCACATGAAAATTTTCCAAAATACACCAAGATTTGCCTCCTCCAAGACGTGCACACCACTTAATTTCAGCCAATAACCCTTAAAGAGGGCTGAATTTCATACCACCACTTGTGTGATGAGTGAATGATGAAAAAATGAGAGTTTTGTCTCTCTATTTATACAATAATTATGACCTTTAATTAATTTTAGGTCATTAAAATGTCGTCATGGCTAGATTACATGAAAAATACAGTTTTTACACAAATTAAAATAGTTAAACCCTAAAATCATCTTTAGAGGAGATGTCATGCCCTTTTAGGGTGACATTGAGATTCCTGGGTGAAACATTGGGTCTCATATGCAAAATGTTAGGCCTTCCAAGTCCCTAGATGATGTCACATGTGCCAATTAGCACACAATTGCCTCCAAAATTCCAATCCTGACGTTGGGTGACATCTAGGGTCACAATGGTGACATCATGGGCCTCCCAAGGCCAACGTCCAGGTGGAAAAGAAAGACCCCCCTGGGTCTAGGTCTACCAAAGTGTCTCTGGTGAAACGACCTTCCTTTTCCATGGTGCAAGTCTCTGACATCTTTCTGCACCTGGTCGGGGTCACATCATCCATCTATGAGCTTTCAGCCCCATGGAGGTCCGAGCTAATCATCTCCCCATATGTACCTATCCATCGAAGCATGGTCCTGCAACAACAACAAGTACGCCCTCCATGGGATCATAGCAATGTCAATCACATCCAATAATCAAATTACCCAAACATGTGCATCAAACCCCCCTTCACCTAGACAAATGCTCAAAGACGTTATGCAGTTTAACAAGTCAGGTTTGGAGAGGGTCTTAGGATGTCCTATTGGGATAATCCTCCTCAATTTTGAGGTGTTTCCAAGGTGAGAGCCAATCTAGGTCATGTAAGTGTGTGAAATGGTGTAGGGGAAGTGTTTGGATAGAGGATGCATTGATACCAGAGAAATGTAGGTCTTGCCCGTGGGTGCCTCTGTAGAGGGCGAGCTGCACCTTATCATGGATGACATTGTTTCCTAGCCCATTCAATGCCTTTTATTCTTAGTCTTATTTCTTTTTATTTTCAAGGGAAACATTGGGGGACATTGTCCTGGCATGGTGACCAAAGGTGACAACGTTACCCACAAGCACTTCACGGAAATGAGAAGGTTGGATCTTGATGAGACCCCCTTTCTCTTGGCTATGCCATCGAGAGACACTACCCTGGTTTGGTGACCAGATAGGTGGTAGTGTCATACCGCTACATGCCCATGGACCTAATAGGCTAGCTCATGATGAGACCTCCCATCCACCAACTAGACCTTGAGTTTTGTTTTATCTTACAGGTCCCCTTATCTTACTGAGAAGCCTTTTATTTCTTTCTCAGGAACCCTTGGGCGAAGCATCTCAAAGGTTTTATTTTGGCTTTTAACTCTTGCCAACTACTTTTAAATTCTGGGTCTTTAGTCTCTTCTTCCCACAAGGCAAGGTACAACCCTTCCTAGTGTGGCAAACCTAATGCCCGAACCAAGGTAGGGGAAGATGAGAGTGATAATGATGAAAAATGGAAGTATGGAAGGAATGGACGATGACCTTTCATAGACCCACCCAGTGGCAACTCATCCTAAAGGGAACCAACTTACTAGGTTATTTTGTCACCCCCCCCCAGGTATGAACAAGTTAAAGAGAATAATTTTCAAGCAAACGCTATGAAATAAAGGAGAGTTCAGTGCAACATATTCAAATGCTTCGAAAATTAGAGTGACACATACCATGATACCCAGACTCATTACCTCATGGAGTAAGATCCACTGCTACTTCAGGACCAGGCGGGTGGGATGGATGATGCTTTTGCTGATAGATGGGATGCACTGAAGAAAATATGGGCCCTCTAGGGCCAAGCTCAATTCGTCTGGCTCTCGGTACTCCATGTCTAGGACATGTGGGCCTCGAGACATAATCGCCTTAGTTATCCCTAGGATAGGGGATAACAAGGCCCTTCCATGAGAACTAGTCTATGATGAGTCGATAATTCTGGAAGTACCCATGATGTCATGTCAAAGGTGAATCATGCATAGCTCTCATGATCTCCTCCCTAAGTGAGGACTCATTGAATGAGCATATGCTATCTTGGTAGTAGATGATATCATCCACCACTTTGTACTTGTCATCTTGAATGTGACCCTCCATCAACTCATAAGAAAACCAATCTTTGGAATATTCCACTAGAATGTGGGACTTCCAATCAAATGAAACCCCCGTGAGTTAATCCAATGTGTCATGGATCTCCTTCTGATGTGCTAGTACATCCTTCACACTGCTCACACAACTATAAAATAAAACATATTTCCTTTCAAACTCCCTATCCTTTTCCAGATGATAGCCTAATCGAAGATCAAACTCATGAAGTTGTTCCATCCACTTATCAATCTTGGGTGAACTAAACTCAATGATATGTCTGAAGTCCCTGTCTGGAGGTATCCCCTGGGAGAATATCCCAAAAACCAACTGCACACCACCATACACAATTGTATGTTGTTGTATACCACGATACAACATTGTATCATCATGTGCCACTGTATCAACCACTCCACTAATATCAATTGGACTTGGATCCCAGAGTGATGTATCCACAACTGTTCTATACTCGATCCCCCAATCAAATGGTGCATATACTTCCTTACTGGTTGGTCCAAAAGGAATTTGATCAACCACCTCCTCTGTAGCTAAGAATTGAGCCACAAGAAACCGCTCATGATCCCTGCAATGCAAAACATGTGCATGGTCAAAACCCTTTATGTCCAAACTTTCCTCACACACCTGCAACCTTGAATTCTCCTCACGTGGAATTGTCACAAGAGGCTCCTCCCTCCGATCATGAGTGCTACTCATGCCCTCATGTTCTACTACTACCAAATATGATGGAGTCTCTTCTGCTGTCAACGATGAAGAGCGTTCCAAACTAAGTTGGTAACAAAGCTCCTCAATCTCCCTCTCCCTGTTTTCAACTAACTTAAGAGCAAGGTCCTTGTCCATGAATAGCTGCAAGTAATCAGATTTCATCCATTCTAGTTCTTCTATGATGATGCATAATTGAGCACTGTAAATCCCATCAACAACTCCATTTTGTCTCTCCTCCATTTGATCCTTCCACATAAGATCTTCAAGAAACTTGTGAGTGTCATCTGCCCTTGTCAACACTTGCACAATGTGCTCCTCCTTGACCAATAATTGGTCCTCCAAACCTTGCACTTCTAGGGGAATTTGTTCAATATTATCATCATGTTGAGGTACAACCATGTCCTCCTCCTCATCGACATCATATGTTGAATCCTCATCATGCATAGGTGTTATCACACTCGAACTACCCTCATCACAAGCATCATGTATAGTGAAAGATGTTGGATCATCAACATTGGTTGATCGAAACATTTCCTCATAGTCCTCAAAGGATGTTGATTCATCATAGGTATACCCATCTAACACACTAATGGCCTCATCTTCCTTTGATAGTTCTGATGATGTATTATACCACTCAGGATGTTTTCTGGTGCAAAATTCTTTGAATGTCACAACTATGTAAAATGCTCTACCAAGTGCTATATATTCCCTCAAATTTTTTTTAAACTCCTCATTTTGTGCCCACTGATTTTCCAAATCTTGATCCCATTGATTTTTCATTTGAAATTTCTTCTCACTAAATACCTTCACTATAAATCGCGCGACTTTTTCCAGAAAAACACTGAAAAGCTGTCGAAATTAAAAGCTGTCGAAATTAAAATGTTGACAACTTCACTTTCTAGACTCCATTTCATCTGATTTTTTTTTTTTTTTAAATTGGGTATTTTTCCAAGAGGAATTCAAATATCCAATTTGTTTTTCTAAATTCTGTTCATAAAATTTCAGATCTGAGCCTAAGTGCGCCGTCCTCTTTTTTCTCAAAAAAATATTCTGCAAAAAGACTCAAATATTTTTCCCTTCTTTGGCCAATGAAAGTGATTTGATGCAATCACAGGCTGACAAGATCACCAGATTTGATACCACTGTAATATCCCCAATAGAGCTAGGCAAGGATTTTATGAATTTCTATGCAATTATGTTATATTTCCACAAATGTTTTGCATTCATTCTACTAAAGACATTTCATCAAACATATTGCAAGAAACCTAGAGACACTTGGAATAGAAAAGAATCATGGAATATTTTATTATGAATGGAGACTAAATACAAAAATCCAATGGTTGTTATGGCAGCTGCAATACATCAATGAAAAACACACAATACAAGCCAAAAACCTGGAATCATGACGTGGCCCCCTCAATATATGAGATCCAACTCTCCAAGTGCCACAACCTCTCCAAGTAGATCACTACAATCCAAAACTGAAAACAAACCCAAGATGAAGCTCCAATGAAGACCCTGTATGGATCCTCCTCCTTGTCTAGCTAGGGTGGATATTGCACTACCGAAACAAGACCAACAATGGAAGGGTTTTTCCCAAAACCCCAACAAAAACGCTAGCTACAAGAGCAGTCAATAAGATATCAAATCATAATGATGAAAAGTGAGGGGTTACCCTTCTTTTACACTTTTACAACCCCTTCTAGATCCTTCCTCCATGCCTTCTATAACTTTCCCCTTTTGTCTAAATCAACTCTTCTAGAATTTTCCCCTTTTTGACCAAATCAAATATAACCCTTATTTCTCCTTCAATTATTATTTAAACATTAAAAATACATTTTTAATGCTTAAGTGGTTAATTATTTAATGTCACTTTAAACACATAACCCCCCATAACTAAATGACATTAAATGACCCCCTTTGACTCCCTTTTTATTCATTGACAAGCCATGAAATTCCTTTCTACTACAAAATGGGAAAACCCAAAAATGGGGACATGACAATTGATCGACAATGTCCATAGACCAGTAGTAAAAGCCCCACATCACATCACTCATCACCTTGTGATCGATGGCTGCACCAGTCACCACACCACCTTGGCTCACAGAGGACAACATGTCTTCCTCCATGAGGTAATGAGTCCCCATTGTTGTGGTAAGTGTCATTTTAATAAATGAAGCATTTGAATATGTTGCAAAGGGTCCTTTCTTGATTTTGAAAACGTTTGCCTAGAAATTATGCTCTTTGTCTTATTTCACCTTGATGGTTGACATTATTCTCCTAGAAAATGGTCTCCTTCAGGGAAAGGGTTGCTACTGGGGGGTCTCCTTGATGAGTCCTCGTACCGTTCTTGCACATACTTGCCACTTTCCATGTTTCTTTCCCTTTGTTCCCTCATCTTTTTGGTTTTCGGGCCACATTGACCAAAAAAGGGCGTGTACCTCATTCCATGGGAATTAGGGGCTAAAGGCCCAGAGGCTTGTAGCTGACAAAAGATAAGAGCCAATCATAAACCTTCTAGATGCTCACTTAGGGATCCTGAGAAAAATGAAATGTATCTCACAAAAAATTGAGGGACCCGTAAAATAAATAACTAATTGAACATGCCAACCAAGGTAGAGTGCATGTGGGAATATATTTCATGCTTAGGTAGAAGTCCCACATATCATCTTCAACTTGGGGAAGCACGGTCAAGTGTGACCAAGGTAGAGTTAATATGGACAATGTTTTTCATGCTTAGTTTTGGTGCGTAGTGGGAAGACCTAGGGTTCAACATCAATTCAATAACAAAACCCTCAGATATTGACCCTTTTGGCATCACTTGCAAGAAGGTGAAGTCTCACCCAAGTTATCTATGGGAACTGTAGGAACCAAGTTTCTGTAGTTGTGAAGGGATGTGAGACAATTCTCATAACCATTATACTTAACATTAGTTCATTATACTTGCACTACAAAATATGCACACTTCTCTAAACATTATGCCCTTGTCGTTCTCCTATCTCTCTATCTGTCTTTGTCACTCTTCACTCTTACATACTCGCATACGTTTCTCTCCTCTCTTTTCCTACCACTCTATCCCAAAAACCATTACATATTTATATAATTACAATAGGGATAAGTCCTTGTTGTTGAGGAAAAGGTATGAAACACCTTACTCCATCATTTTCATATCTTGCCTGGCTAGGAAAAGATAGTTGGGAATGTCACCTGAGATTTATAGCCTCAAAAAAACTTTCACTCAATCCACAAGTATTAATTACAAGGACCGAGGTTGATTTTATAATTTAAATATGTTGCAATATGAAATAAAATTTATACAAATCTACTGGAATGTATGCAAATTTTACAATAAAGTAAAAATGGAGACCAAAAGCGAAAAATTAACCAAGTCACAGAAACACATGTATGAGACAGAATAATAATATGATTTTATTTCATTCTGAGATACCAAAAGTGTTTTTCTCTTTACAAACCCCTGCAAGGGTATGGACCAAAGTCCGATTTAGAAATCTCCGATGAACACCATACAAAAATACTCCGACAGTAAAGTAAAACTGAAATTAATAATTTGGATCAGCTTGCCACAAACTATTTCCATTTTGACTGTGTAATATATCATTTATCAGCCATGAAAATTAATTCACAAACATACAAGAATATACAAAATATCAATGATGAATCAACGCCTCTAAAACAAGCGGTTGAAAAGTATGGTTCAGTCTCGAACCTTGTTGTCTACAATAAGACCCTACTGTCAACAAGAGAATTAGGCTTTCGAATAAACTCAAAAATAAATGAAAATTGAAACTATCTTCTGTAACTAAAGAGAAAACCTTAGTCTTGTTTTTCTCCTTCTATTCCGCCCTTGTCTCTTTATCCTATTGGGATTTCATTCCTTTTCCAATTAGTTGAAGTAGTTCAACTACTTTTAGTTAGTTAAGTCAAATTAACTTAACAAATTAGTTTAGGAGAAAATAATAATAATATATAATTAAGGGTCTTAATTAATAATAACTAAAATAGGTGGGACCCCTTGTGACTCCCATTAATTCTTCTTTCTCAATCATCAAATATAAATCACAAAAGATAATCATTTAGACCATATGACACCCTTGTAGCTCCCGTGGATTTTTAAACTGGACATTTTAGTATCAACAATAATTTATATCATATCCAAAAAAAAAAATATATCCACATTATCCACAAAATATCCAAAAATAAGGCTTGTTGTCCAAAATATGTTGAAAACCATTAAACATTGTTCTCATCGTTGAAAAACATAAAAATAAGCATTTAGAACCCATATTTGTTGCTTTACGAGGCATACTTCCTCTTCTCATTGTTGTCTCCAACCGACTTCTCTTGAGTGGCCTTTGGTTGGTTAGACCTTTGAGGTTGTATTTCACTAATCACATGGGAGCAGTGATCTTTGAGGTGGAGGCAGGAGGACAAAGATTAGGAGGATTCAATGGATGGACTAGAGGGGGAGGTTGTTGCTTTTCCTTTGTCTTTCACAGGTTGATGAATCTCAATTTCCAATCTCTTGCTAGCGTGCAAGGATTGTACTGGCGAAACAACATGAGAAATTTGAACATTGGGGTTAATTGGTAGTGGTAAAGGAAATGACATAGTGGGCCAACCACAAAGGTGAGAGATATACTGGTGGACAATTTCTTTCCAACCATCATTTGTGGGGATTTCGGGCTGCAAAGATACATGTGGAGGAACGGGAATGCCGAGAATATTCCGAGGAGGATGGAAAGGGGGTCTTTCTGATCAAGGGTGTAGTGTCCCATAGCCAACCCAATTAAAGAACCCAACTTGGAACAACTGGTTCAATTCTTGCGGATCAACGCCAAAATAGATAGAAAATCTAGGCCTCCTATGGCCTCGATTCCAATTTCCCCTACCTCTTTTATTTCAACCATTGTTGCCTCTACTGAAAAATCTCATCCTGTAGAAACTATTTGTCAGTAATGAAGCTCTTAATAAACCATACATGAAACTCTTCTTACATGAATCAAAAGTTGGCTCCAAAATTGACACGAGATATATGCAAATCCATCCATAACACATCATATATTAATTGTCATGTGAATATGGAATGATTGGGTTCGTGAGAAATATGGAGGGAGTGTACTTAGTGAAAAATGGTATCATGGAGGGGATCAATATACGAATATTGTTCAAAAATTAATCAAACAATTAATTGTGTATATAAAAATATGAAGAATATTAGTCCTCAACCCTTGCTATATCAACTTTCCTTTATATCCATACAAACTCTTCTTTAAAATTAATATCACAGAACAAGGATAAATAAGTGAAATTGAGATCATGGAGGGAGTGTAATTAGCAAAAAATGATAGAATGGTGGGGAAAATATACAGATACTGTTCAAATGAAAATCAAACCATGTTATCTCTGATGTAAACTTGCAAACAAAATATCCTTTTGTTTAAAGTTTAAACAATTCTCTGTTTACAAACAATAACCCAAAGCTGATGCTTGCTTAACAAAATTGCTCACTGGCCTTCAAAACTGTATTACACAGTAACTGATGTGATATGCCCAGAATTTTATTTAATCAAAATAACCATAATAACAATACTACCACTATATAATATAATCAAAACGAGCAACATCATAATCACTACAGGAAATACCACAACGGTCTTGGAGTGGACAAGTCACAACTCATATACCAACCCACAAAAAAGTTCTTAAATCCCACAGAGTCTCGTGCAATTCCTCAAAACAAATCTCTGTTCATAATCACCATTTAATCGAGCCAATCATTCATCGCAATTCCTCATCAATTTCATTCTGGTTTGTATTATTGAATTTGAACATCATACATCTTATACACATGTGTTTGCAATTCGATAAACATGGAAAGTTTATTTTTAAACAACGATATACAATGTTTGTTTTCGAACTCATAAGCTTCAAAAAGACAGACTGTAACTTCCAATGAATAACTGGGTGCAATACTTCTTCCATAATTGCCAAGCAAGTGACAAAATAAACCTGTACCCAAGTAAAAGAGCAAGAACATTATTCCCATCAGATTTTGGGTAAGAAATGTTTTCATAATAATACATAGGGTTCGATGTATAACAGTGACATTAAGTGGCAGAAGAGAATGGGGTCAAGGAACTAAGGGTTTGGCCATTAAAAAGCACGAAAATTTCACTGCACATGTGCCTTACATTAATAGTCACGGAGTGGAGGCTATAGCATGGGTGCATTGGCATAAAAAAATGTTCACAAAAAACCCAGAGGTAAGGCAGGGAAAACCCAACTTCGAACAGAGAGGAAAACCCAACAAGAAACTAGAGGCAAAGCAGGCCCAACAACACTCCTTTTCTGAGCAAAAAACACGAACAGTTACACATAGCAAAGACACCCATGACCTTTATTTTCCTTAAAATACCAATAGTCTCAGAACAACCACCATAGGAAACCAAAGTTTGCAAACAACCAATACACAGTCTAAAACATCGTGATAGCTTGAGAAATACACAGACCATGAGCAACAAGAGCCAACACTTGATTTGAGAGTAGAGTGAAGTTCATGGATGGAGAAGTAAGAAAAACCCCATACTTGTAAAAGATTTCATAGGGATAAATGACCAAGGTGTGTTCTTCCTCCATGACCGAGCAAGGAGGAGTAGAAATAACTAACAGAGCGCCATGCAAATGACTAGGGTGGTGGACTTGAGGTGAGTAAGAGTGACGTGCATTTACTGCACGTCGCTTATCCCTTTGAATTCATTCACGGATAGTATGAGCCAAGTGCATCATACAACTCACATTCCATTAACATTCCCATCGATCAATACAAACCCACTATCCCATAGTTTTCATATGATCCAACTTAAAAATGTGCCAACCTTTGCCACCATTCAATTTTACAAATGACTATTTGCTAGGAATACAACTAATATTTCCATCAAAACAATGCGCACCATAATTGTAGCAAGAGTTGGGGCGGTCACCCATGTACAATATAGTCTATATAAAATCAAAACCAAAATGGAGTGATATTCCTTCATCCATTAAAGCAACATATTCACATTTTGCGAGAGGTAATCAAGACCACATTCTTTCTTGTTTTAACCATCCTGCCGAGAATTCCTTATCATAAGCATTTTAACCATGATTTGAAGCGAATAAGCTATAGAAACTATGTTGCAACCAATACATAGGCAAACAAAATATAAGTGTCGCTTCTCCATCATAGTTCCATAAGTCAAACAAGGGGTCCCACCTACTAGTATATTATTAATATAATTAAATAATAAAGCTTGGCAATAATTTGCGAGCATGGTATCCAACGTTGCGCATTTAAGCATCAACAAACTAGTGACTCCACAGGGAAATCTATTTCCAACAGATTAAGAAGTCAGAATGTCTGGTTTCACAGACCGGTGAATCGCAGATCAAAGAACTATTAACCAAAATGATTATGCAACAGGGGGAGTGAGGCGGTTTAAGGGAAATAATGATACAAAATTTTGGGAATAACTCATGAAAAGTGGTATGTATGAGGGGGTTTGGTCCTGTACGCATAACATTCGAATGGTCACAGTAAAAGTGTTTCTTGTTTTAAGGAGAAATTTTCTAGTATGCTCTTTTGAATCTTGGGATGGAAGAAAGGGATAGTAGAATGTTAAGGTCCTAACCCGCACATATGTAGATCAATGTATTCGGATGTAATAAAGGTCAATATTAATAAGGCCTTTCAATAAAATAGAATAAGACGGATGTAAGAAGACCTAATAGAAGCTTCCGCTTCTAGAAGGATCTTCCTCTAGATGCTTCTCTTAATAGACATA
>ML791212.1:743937-756897 GCA_009831015.1 Picea engelmannii
GGTGTTTCTGAGACTGCAACCATATAAGCAAACTTCCCTCAAGGCCGAGCATTGTCAGAAGCTAGCACCCAAATTCTATGGCCCTTACACAGTTCTCAAGCGTGTGGGACAAGTCGCATATCAGTTAGCTCTGCCCAGTCAATTGAAGCTACACCCTATTTTTCATGTTTCATGCTTGAAGAAGGTGATTGGAACCAGGTGCCAAATTCAAACCAACCTTCCAGAGTTAGCTGAAGAAGGCTCCATTTGGCTACAGCCAGAAGCAGTTTTGGACCAGCGTGAGTGTCACCTGCGTCAAAGAACCATCAAGGAAGTGCTAGTGCAGTGGAAAGGCATGACTCCAGCAGATGCCACTTGGGAACCAACTACCATTCTGCAACAGTTTCCACATCTCAAGCCTTGAGGACAAGGCTGTTTTTAAGGGGGGCGGACATGTTAAGGTCCTAACTCGCACATAGGTAGATCAATGTATTCAGATGTAATAAAGGTCAATATTAATAAGGCCTTTCAATAAAATAGAATAAGGCGGATGTAAGAAGACCTAATAGAAGCTTCCACTTCTAGAAGGATCTTCCTCTAGATGCTTCTCTTAATAGACATATTTAGTATAAATAAGAGGTGAGGGTATGAGAACCCTAGCTTGGAGATTATTGTAACAGAACACTGCTCTACTGGAGGTTGCCCCCTCGAAGAGGCCTGTGAACATTGCTATCTGAATCAAAGTGCTATTTCTGTTGCTATTTCGTATATCATTTCTGTGTATTGTGAAGATTATGCTGGATATTTTACTGTCTTTCTGTCATTTCTAGCATTTCATTTCTGTTCTGCATATTTTATATATCTGGTATCTTGCACAGAAAGTAAGGACGAAAATCAAATCATCTATCTAACAACAATACTTGGAAGCAAAAAGCAATTTAAGTGATGTATACAAGGAGGACATCATGATAGTTGTGTAACTTGATTGTTATTAATCAACAATACTTACAGAATGGCATCATTATGGCAAAACTGATCCAAAGCTTATTTTTGATAACCAAAAATAAAACAAAAAAAGGAAATAACAGAAATTGAAAAGGCAGAAATGAAACAAGATAAAATAAATCAATCAATTAAACAAAGAAAAACCAAAACAACGAAACAAAAAATTATATACAACAATGAATTTCATGTAGTGTTTATCATTCAAGTTGGTTCCACATAATGTTTCAAGTGGGAACCGTTGGTACTATAGGAAAATAATCGCTCTTCCAAGTCTTTTAGAAGATAATAATTTGCGCTTAAGACAAAAGCTATTTTGAAAGGACATATCCATAATTTATGAAACTTCGAATGTCTTCCTCTATCAGCATGGCCTGAGTCCCAAATCAAGACTTTCCATTTACTTTAAATTTGACAGTTTTTGCACGTTTGTTGAAATATTTCTTCACGATTTGTTGTCTTTTCTTTATGTTTTCCAAGGAAAACATTCTTTATTCCTCTAAGGCTAATAATGCATTTATCCTTTGAGGGACATCGGAATAATTTAATTCTTCGATCTGTAGCATCAACCGTAGAGAAGAAAGTTCCAGCTCAGTAGGAAAAATGGCTTCTTGACCATAGACAAGTTGAAAGGGAGTGTAACATGTGCTTATCTTGGTAGTAGTGTGATCTTCCCAAAGGGCATAAGTGATGAGGGTGTTCCATTGATGAGGATTATCCTCGATGAGCCTCTTTACGATCCTAACCAGATTTTTGTTAGTAGACTTGGCTTGCCCATTTCCTTGAGGGTAATAAGCTGATGAGGTGAAATGTTTGACCCCCAATTTAGCTAAAAAATGAGCCAATTTAGCGGAAATGAAAGCGATACCATTGTCTATAATAATATCTAAGGGAATGCCAAATATGGAGAATATATTAGTTTCCAAGAAAGAAATTACCTATTCGTCCTGTGAGTGTCTAGGTGGGACAACTTCAGTCCATTTAGTGAAATAATCCGTGGCTATCAAGATAAAAACCTGCCTTGTTGAAGACGAAGGATTAATAGTGTTGATTTTTCAATAGACAAGGTTAAGCATGAAGATCATTCCATTTTTAGCATTTAACCATAACCATAAATGTTGCATCAACCAAGATCACAAGAAGAAGCACCATGCAAAAGAACACAAGAAGTATCATGGGAAACCCTTCTCAGCAAGGGAAGAAAACCCAGCCAAATCCTTTGATATATTCTTCAAGAGAAGGAACTTCACCACCAAGATAAACCCTAGCACACAAGAGGGTGCTCAAACCATAGATGACTAGCGCCCAAGAGAGGTGCACACTTTTCCCAAGGAAGTGTACTTGCTGAAATTTCTAAACTCACATGAAAGATATGTTTCCTCAATGGGGAATTTACCTTTACTTATACTAACTTGAACCTGTCAACAAAAGTGTCTATTGGCACAACAAGATCGACCTCACTAACTTATAATATAATTAATATTAACCAGATTAATTATCTTTTACATTAATTACCAGTCACATTAAGGTGGGGCTGACCTATACCCTTTACATTACAATTAGAGTTACAGGCAGGTTTGACTCTTGAAAAATATAGCAAGGGATCTTGTACACCCATTAGTGCTCATCCACTAGGGGCACATCCATATAGATGTCTATATCTTTGGCTCACTGCATTACACAAAAAAACCACTTCTTCACACATTCACCTGTGCTCGTCCCCAGGTACGTCCACTCAATAGATCTTCTTTCCCATTGCCTCACACAGGAGAGTCATCTGGAGTTTCTCGTCAACTCTGCTACTCAAAGGAGGATAATACATAATCTTCATTTATGTTCTCATGACGATGCACCCAACACTTTGGGATTTCACATGTTCACCTTGTGCTCAACCACAGGCACGTCTAACTCAACAAATCACCTTTCCCACTGGATAATCATCTGGAGTTATTCTCAAATATCTGAATGGAGGAGGTCATCTCTACGTTCCACCTCTGTCTCAGGTAGGAACCACATACCCTCTTCAGGGGATTTCTCTCAGGTTTGTAAGCTGGAGAATATCTTCACATGGCTGCAATGATCCACATCTCACAGGTTTGTAAGATGGAGAATGTCTCACATAACTGTAATCATCAACACTCCCTCTCATCTAGGGAGGCATTCTTCATCATGCCAAGTCTCACACATATGTACTTTGAATTTTGTCTTGGCTGGAGTCATCAATACTCCCTCTCAACTAGGGAGGCATTCTTCACCAAGTTAGTTTGGTGAAGATGTCTGCAATCTTCTCAAGTGTAGGAAGGTACTGTATGTGTACGATTTTTCCTCTACATCATATCTCTGATATAAGGATATTTCATCTCGTCGTGTTTTGATTCATCAGGAAACACTGGGTTCTCAAGGATATTTATACACGGCTCTTGGTTATCATCATAGGATCCATCTCATAGTCAAGTAAATCTATCATAAGCTTGTGAAGCCACATTGCTTCACACACTCACTGCTATATATACTTTGTCTTTGTTGCACTCAAGGCCACAAAGTTTTGTTTCTTGTTGTATTAGGAAACCATGAAAAAGTTCATGGTATAACATTAACTGAATGTGCTCTTCTAGTTCACTGTAATTTCTACTCAATCTGAATCAACATATCCTGCAAACTCAAGTTCTTACTGAAGGCATGTCTCAGTCCATATCCAATCGTGCCTCGGATATATCTTAACACATGTTTTGTTTTTGTCTAGTGAGTTTGTCTCGGTTGACTCATGAAATGACTAAGAACATTAATTGAATGGCATGAATCAAGTCTGGTGTTAACCAGATACATCAGTGATCCAATAAGTTGTGGATCAGTCTCATCTGAATCATCATCAATCCATTACGGTGGATTTTTCATTCTGTTATACTTGAACTTCTTTAATATTTTCATTGTATGTTTTCCTTAACTCAAGAAAATCTCATTGGTCCTTTGTCATACTTCTTGTATCAAGAA
The DNA here is from genome assembly GCA_009831015.1 of Picea engelmannii. Lineage (NCBI taxonomy): Eukaryota > Viridiplantae > Streptophyta > Pinopsida > Pinales > Pinaceae > Picea > Picea engelmannii. The sequence goes on from ML791212.1 coordinate 747,910, forward strand.
GTAGTGCATCATACTTAGATTCTTTATCTTTAATTCAGAAGTCAAGGATTACTTGTATCCAACAACAAGGCTTTCTGAATAAATCATCAAAATTAGGCTCTTATTATCAACACTGTAATGATATAGGTTTGGATCAGCAACACTCTTACTGAAGTCCAAACTCATCAAGAATTTATCTATAGTTTCCAACTCATGGATGGTAGTACGGATGGAATATGTCAGGTTCACTGAATCAGGTGTCTCATCATATACAACTCCCTCTGTTTGTGAGAAACTTCAGATAGTTTCTATCAGCTGCATGTTTGATCTTATAGATTCTCTTGGAAGTTTACCACAAACTTCCCTTATGCATCATTCTTTGAGATATGTTGGTATTCCTCTGTTATGGAATCTTTCCATACTTGTTCTCCTGTTGCCTCTCTAATACAAGGAGGATCAACATCAATGAGGTGGCTCATGACTGAAGGATAGCTCAAAAAATATTTTTTTCTTTCTCGGGATGTGCCTTGAGAGGCTTGTGTGTTTCTCTGCCTCTTGCAGAGTGATTCTAGGTAGATATTTTATGCCCTACTGCTATATCTCTAAACATATCAACTGGAGCAACTTGATCAACTTGAATATTTTCTATCTCCCTCTGAGCTACTGAAGGGGGAGAATGTATTGTTTTACTGTCAATATCCATCTGAGGTACTCTAGGTTTGTTGAATGGGTATGTCTTCTTTACGGACAACGTCTTCTTCTTTTTCTCACATAATAATCAATATATGGTTTGGACTCCCGTACCAGGGATAATGGTCCAAGTCTTTGAGGGCTCCCATACTGGTGATTTGTTCAAAAATGAAGTCAACTATAAAATTTGAAATCAATTGATTTACCTGGTTTGTAGTCATGCCTTAGTTTTATAGGAAGTACTTCTCTTCTTGATCAGAATCTGGACTAGGGGTCTAAAATTTGCTCAATTTTCAAAGTTCTCAGATTGCGACAAAACCTGTGCCATTGCGTCTGTCTCGTCTTCCTGATTCCGACGGTATATTTACTTTCGCAAACGAAGTCCGTATGGAGAAGATATCGCGATCTGTTCGCCAAGCCAAATAGGCAAAAATTTGATGCTGACTGGGCAGGCCGTACAGCTGACGTGGCAGAGGCCGTACAGCTGACGTGGCGACCATACAGATGACGTGGCAGTTTGATGACGTGGCAGTTTTGTATTGGTTGATTGTTGTCCAATTGAAGGGTGACACGTGTCCGGTTGGAAGCGAATAATAAGGAGACACGTGGCCCAATCGGAGGGCGCCACGTGTCCCCCTCATTTTTGTTCATGTGGTTATATAAAAGCTTATGGAGGCCGCGGGGTTCGATCCCCGGACCTCCCCACTATGCAACGCCTTCACATAACTCTGCTAGCCAAAATGCCGATGCGTGTTCCTTTTATTTGATATGGTTTAAAAATTATATAAATTTACATTTTGTATTATTCGGTGGGGGGTCGGGCCAGGGCTTAGCTCCGAACCCGGTTCTATGCGTGGGCATATGAATTTAACCATATCAATCGTGCGGGGTCTTGTTATGTTTTAAAACACGGTTCCATTGCAATTAACATATGACCAGGTTTATTGATAAATGGCGCGCAGAGTTGTGGTTTAATCCACAGTTTTATACATATGCATATGCCCATATATCATTTGGATTGCGCGCGCGGGGTATTAAAATTGATACACACGGTTATATAACATGCCAAGTGACCACCGTTTATAATGGCACGGGGTTTGGATTGTCCAAACGGTTATATGCATATATAACTATTATATTTATTGTATGGCGCGTTTCATAGTTGTGGTTTAAACCCACGGTGTATATGCTTTATATATGACCATTTAATATATCGCGTGTGAGCGCGTTATTGTGTTGGGTTTTAATTTATGTTTAAACAGTTTCAAACCACGCGCCCGACACATGTCAACTCCTGGTTCAACCTAGCAAACGGTTAGCCCCTTTTATGCGAGGGAAGGTGGCCACATGGCCCCATGCGCCCAACACCTCCGTCCTCGGGGGTCTTAGTTCCGCTAACGGTTCGAGAAATTGGCGTGTTTTGCGGGACGCGCGTGTGTGCTGAGTTTAGGCACCAAAAACGCTCAGAGGCTGGATTCACCCACAGGTGCGAAATGGCGAACAAGAGACAACAAACTTGAAGGAGAAAAATGGCAGAAGGCATAACTTTTGGAGTTTTTGACCAAATCAGGTGCTGTAAAAGCCCAGCTAGGGGTTTTTGGACATTCTGAGTCCATTGGTGATGTTTTCACAGGAATTTGGAGACTTCTTGTGCAGGTTTTTAACCTTTGAAGTTTGAGGAAGCTCCAGGGAGCCTTGAAGCCCTCATTGTTTGAGGCATTGCTCAGATGAGCCCATGTCCATTTTCTGAGACTGAATAGTCATTTTTGACTGATTATTGTGCTATGAACACATTGAGATAGGTTTAAGATCCATTGGAGGACTTTTACAGGTTTTTTTTGCCTCATTGAAGCTCAGGGAAGCTTGGAGGTCACATGTAGAAGAGGTCATTGCTGGATGAGACAAGATCCATTTTCAGAGTTCTAATAGTCAATCTAGGGGTTTTTATGTATTCTGAATCCAATGGTATAGTCTGTAAATCCATTGGAGTTGAGAAGAATCTTGTAAAGAGCATTTGACAAACTAATCCCAAAGAGCCAAGTCCATTGAAGGAGGCTCAAGGAGATGTAGCCCAGAGAGGGGTGAACTCCTTTATCATCTTGCTATGGTTGTGAGTTGCTGTGTTATTTGCTGCACTTTTTATTGCTGTGTATTGATTTATAACACATTATTAACCTTTTAAAAGAACATTCCTCACACATGCACATTGCAAAGAAGAAGCATAAACTAAACACATAAACTATCTTGCATATTTGAACACATGAAGCAAGGTCCTGTTAAAGTTTATTTTATTGAGGTAGAGGGTGATTGCATAGCATAACAAGTCAGCCTTCTATTTTCGGATCACTTCTCTCTTCTCTTCATTCTTGTGAGAGGTATTTGGATCAATGTCAGTGGTGGAAGAATATTTCCTCCCCTTCTTCCTGGTTGGACAGTTTCTTGCATAGTGTCCGTAATTATCACATCTTAAGCACTGAATTTATGAAACATATCTTCTTTGATAACCTGGATTTTATGAAGACCTTTTAATTTTAAATGTTTACCTGAAATTTCTTTTGAATTTCCCCCCTTTCTTTGTATGAAGTGCAAGAGCATGAATTTCTTCTGAGGAATCTTCCACTCCTCTATTTCTGAGTCTAAGTTCTTCCCGAGTACAATCTGTCCATAGACAATCAAATGTTGGTAGATATTCTCTTCCACTGATACTTTGAAGGAAAGGATCCCATGTTTTTGGAAGGTTGTTGAGAGTAGTTAAGACAAGTTCTCTATCAGACATGATTTCTCCGATGGTCTCTAGTTGTTCTTTAATCTCTGATAACTTCATAAAGAAGATGGAAACTATGTCACCTTTCGTCATCTTGGTACTTTAAAGTTGTCTCTTCAAGGTAAGATCTCTGAGGGTGTTGTCACTTTCAAACATTTATTTTAAAACTTCATACATATCATAAGTTGTCTTCAGGTTGGCAATACGAGGTAAGAGATGGTCTCTTACTGAGTAGATGATTAATTTTCTTGATTTGACATCTTCTTCCTTTGTTATCTTCTTCTCTACATATGTAGCTGTGTCTGGTAGGGTTTTAGTTACCACATCCAAGAGGTCATATTATTCAAGGGTGACCTGAAGCCTTGATTTCTAGGAACTAAAGTTGCTTGCTCTATCAAGCCTATCTTCTACTAAGGTTTTGTTCTTCATTTGATTGGTTTCTTCAAACTCTCGCCAACTGGATTTTGAAAACCTAATGATTAGGTTTAATTAGTAACCTTGGATTATGTTGGACTTATGAATGCCAATAATCAACTTGATAGTGTTACATAAATTCTTTCTGAAATAAGAAAAAAATTTCTTCAAGAAGTTCCATAAATCTAGGGTCACGATTCTGCAGAGAAATTTCGGCACCCTAGAAACCCTAGGGCCAAGATCATTCCATTTTTAGCATTTAACCATAACCATAAATGTTGTAGCAACCAATATCACAAGAAGAAGCACCATGCACAAGAACACAAGAAGTATCCTGGGAAACCCTTCTCAAAAAGGGAAGAAAACCCAACCAAATCCTTTGCTATATTCTTCAAGAGAAGGACATTCACCACCAAGATAAACCCTAGCACACAAGAGGGTGCTCAAACCCTAGAAGACTAGGGCCCAAGAGAGGTGTGCACTTTTCCCAAGGAAGTGTACTTGCTGAAATTTCCAAACTCACGTGAAAGATATGTTTCCTCAATGGGGAATTTACCTTTACTTATACTAACCTAAACCTATCAACATAAGTGTCTATTGGCACAACAGGTCTGACCTCACTAGCTTATAATATAATTAATATTAACTGGATTAATTATCTTTTACATTAATTACCAGTCACATTAAGGTGGGGCCGACTTGTACCCTTTAGATTACAATTAGGGTTACATGCAAGTTTGAATATTGAACAATATAGAAATGGATATTATACACCCACTAGTGCTCATCCACTAGGGGCACATCCATAGGGATGTCCATATCTCTGGCTCACTGCATTACACAGAAGAACCACTTATTCACACGTTCACATGTGCTCATCCATAGGAACGTCCACTCAACATATCTTCTTTCCCATTGCCTCACACATGAGAGTCATCTAGAGTTTCTTGTCAACTTTGCTACTCAGAGGAGGATAATACATCATCTTCATTTATGTTCTCAGGACGATGCACCCAACACTTTTGGATTTCACACATTCACCTTGTTCTCATCCACATGGATGTCTAACTCAGCAGATCACCTTTCCCATTAGATAATCATCTGGAGTTCTTCTCAACTCTCTAAATGGAGGAGGTCATATCTACGTTCCATCTCTATCTCAGGTAGGAACCACATACCCTCTTTAGGGGATTTCTCTCAGGTTTGTAAGATGGAGAATATCTTCACATGGCTACAATGATCCACATCTCACAGGTTTGTAAACTGGAGAATGCCTTACATAGATGCAATCATCGACAAATAGGACCAATAAAGTCCAGACCCCATTTAGAGAAAGGAAACTCAGGGAGGACATGTTGCAAAGGCATAACAGAAAGACGTTCTTTCCCAACAAATTTTTGGCACTTGTCACAATATCTTGAGAAATTATAAGAATCTCAAAAAATTGAAGGCCAATAATAACCTTTTCTGATAATTTTGAAAGCAATGGATTTAGAAAAAAAGTGGCCACCAATGTGAATAACAGAATCTGAAGATCCATGAGTTTCCTATAACAATTTTTGTGCTTCCTCATTATTCACACATCGAAGTAATATACCATCAACAAACCTCCTGAACAAAAAGTCTCCTAAAATAATATATCTGGAAGATTCAAGATGAAGCCTTCTCCTTTGATGGGTATCTAAGTCATCTGGGAATTTATGATATTGCAAGCAATACACCAGATTTTTATACCAAGGATGTTCAACTATAGAAAGGGTTTGACTCTCAATATAAAACAGTGTTGAAAGAGGATTATCTTGATCATCAATTTCTTCACCATGTTGAACTAAGTGAAGGGCTAAGTCTTGTCCCTTAATTGTTTTTGAAGTCATGATGGTTAAATCATGCTCCTGGATTTTGGAAAGCCAATGTGCAAGCTTCCCTGAAAGATAAGTCTGTGAAAGCATAAACTTGACAACAGGCAAAGGGAATTTTACCTGTGTGTGCTTGCCTAGGATAAAGTGGTGAAATTTCTCCACAACTTTAACAAGAGAAAATGCATGTTTTTCAAAACAAGATTACTTGAATTCTTCATCTGATAAAATTTGACTCATGTAAGCTACACGTTTTTTGTTATTCTGGTCATCACATTGTAAGAGAATAACAGAAAATGCTTCCTCAGTGGCATTAGTGTATATGATAAAGTATTTCTCAAAGTCTGGCTTCGCCAAAACCAATGCGGAACTGATTTCCTTCTTAATCCTTACGAAATCATTTTCGACGTCTTTAGTCCAAGAAAATGAGCGATCGTTCTGTAGAATATTATGAATTGGTTTGACCATTAAATAAAAAATATGAACAAATCTACGGAAAAATTTGATAATGCCCATAAAGGCTTGAACCTCCTTTTTGGAAGTGGGGGCGGGAAGGTTCAGGATAGCATCAATCCTTTCGGGATCGATGCGTATTCTTGAATCAGAGATGATATTCCCAAGGAGCTTTCCCTTGATAATGCCAAAAATAGATTTAGAAGGATTTAAAGAAATGCCAAACTTTCTGCATTGCATGAGAACTTTTCTAAGATGACCAAAATGCTCTAATCGGTTCTTTGAATAAACAACCAAGTCATCAAGATAAACCTGGATAACCTTACTGATCAGATCGTCAAAATATATTTGCATAGCTCTCTGGAAAGTGGCACCTGCATTAGACAAGCCAAAAGGCATGCGTTCATAAGAAAATGTGCCCCAATGTGTAGTAAAAGTGCTTTTGTATCTTTCAGTCCTTTTTACTTTAATCTGATTGTAACCAGAGAAACCATCAAGTAAGGACATCATTTTTGACCCTGCAACCTGTTGCAAAATCATTTCCATATTATGGAGAGGAAAATAGTCTTTAATGTTTTCTCTATTCAATGCGTGAAAGTCTACGCACAATCGGATCTGATTAGTTATTTTCCGAACATGAACCAAATTGGAAACCCACTCAGAGTACTTAACTAGAAATATTATTCTAGCCTTCAAAAAATTTTCCAACTCCTTCCGAATAGTATCTTCAAGTGCGGGGTTAATGGGTCTTTGTTTTTTCCTAACTGGTTGTATCCCTTCCTTGATAGGAGTGACATGTTGTATAAGAGCAGGATCAAAACCATGAAGATCCTTGTATGACCAAGCAAAAGCATCTTGAAATTCACTTAGTAGTTCTGTGAATTTCTCCTCTTCTTTGTTGGAACATTGGGCACCTAGTTTAACCATCTTTGGAGATTTGGAGGTCCCAAGGTTCAAGGAAATGGTATCATCCACCTTCCTTTTCGACTTCTCTTCCTTACGTGTTCCTTTTTTTCTCACATCGTTCGATGAAAATGAACTTTCAAGAGGAGTCAAGCCCTTTGGAAATTTGTCATCTTCCATAGATATGATTTCCTTAGGCTTAAATGATTCATTTTGTATGAAATCACAAATTCCCTCATCATTAGGGAAAACCTGCCATGATTCTACATTATCTGGAATGTGAGGAAGATATACAGATTTAAAAGTACAATCAGGCCTCTGAGGTAGAAGTTGTCTGTGGTGAACCAAGCTGGTTCACTATGTAAATATCCAGTATAAATAGGACAGTACACAATAATCCATTTATGGATAGTATATATATTTAATAATAAATGTATAAGAATGAATAAGATATATTACAAATGAAGAATGAGGGCTTGTATATATATCCCACACAGGGGTGCCCTTTCATAAGAGACATGACCTTTCATATGTCATGTCTCTTCATAATTAATAATTACTTATTACTTATTTGTATTTATTTATATTTTACATATATTTATGTTTGTTACATTGCCTTCCCCTTAGAAATGCTTTGTCCTCAAAGCATGTTTATGGAGAGGCTTACTTCTTCTCTTTGGGTTGCAATGTCTTCGTATGACTCTCTGTTTTTGAAGATTGATGATACCAAATGATATGAGTGATGAAGAGTTGAATAGAACAATCAAATTGTGAAAGGGTCAGACCATCCTAATTCAATCTTTTGCAGAATGTTGCACTTCCACGATGAATGATTATCATGAGATTTACTTGGGCTCGTATCAATATTTTTCGGACGATAATTTAGTCCTTCTCGTCCTGGATCTTCCATCGTTTGTACTCCAACATCTGTATATGTTTTTTCTTCAACTGGATTGGCATCTTCTTGAGCTTTAATGTCTGGATTTTCAGGTATCTCTTCTTTCAATTTTTTGATTTGTTCTAATAGCTTGTGATTGAGGCTTTTCGAATGCGAATTTTCTTCATTTTTTTCTGATAGGTTCTTCTCGAGTTCTTGATTCTCTTGTTCCAACTTTTGAGCACATTGTTTTCGAACATTTTACTTCTTGATCTGTGTAAGTAGTTTTTTACTGTGTTTTTTTAAACGAGAAATTTCTTGGCTTTTGTGCTTGATAACTTCGTCAAATTCTTTTTGCATTCTTTGCATTAATTTTTTATTTTCTTGAAGTATTACTTCTAAGATATCGTTAAAGTCTTTTGGTGTTACAAAATTTGGTTCTAATGTGGTGTCTTGTAATGTTATCATTTTCTCCTTATAGGGGAATGTCACAAACTTTTTCTCCATGTTTAGTATGAAGGTACCTAGACTTTTAAACCAAGGTAATCCGATGACGATATCAACTTCTTCTTCATACATAGTTGTAACATAGAATTGATATGTATACTCATATTCATCAATCGTCACTTGTAACTCCTTAATTCGATAATAATATTCCTTTCTAATTATATTCGTCTCTGGAATTAATAATTGATTTGCCAAATCAATATTCATGTAATTTGCATTATAGTCCAAGCTAATAACAATGTTTACCTCTCTTCCTTGAATATTTCCCTTTAATGTCGAAAACCCGCAATATACGGTTGGACAACCTTCATAAGTAAATATTCCTCTTTCCTTAGTAAACTCCATTTGCTTCGTTGATAATTTGCAATAAATGATACCTTTATTATGAAACTTATATAATGCTTATTTCACCTTGCTTTTCACCTTGTATAATTCCCTTATATATCTTTGATTCCACCAAATGACTAATTAAACTTAATAATACCTTTTCCTTTGAAAGTCTTCTTTCTTTGGACCTCTTATAACTCCTTTAATAATTCCACTTT
>ML791212.1:757545-769646 GCA_009831015.1 Picea engelmannii
CTTTCGTTTGTTCTCCTTAATGATATTTTCTGTTTTTATATGACTCATATAACTATTTTTATTTCCCTTTTCCTTGATATAAAATGAAAAAGTAATTCCAATACTTTTTAATATTTGAAATTTTATAATATAATAATATATACACTTTTTACTTTTTTCTTTTTTATTCTTTTCCTTAAAAGTTATATGGTTGTTTTTATATGACTCATATAACTATTTTTATTTCCATTTTCCTTGATATAAAATGAAAAAGTAACTCCAATACCTTTTAATATTTGAAATTTTATAATATAATAATATATTCACTTTTCACCTTTTTCTTTTTTATTGTTTTCCTTAAAAGTTATATGGCTGATTTTAGAATATAATAATGTATCCACTTCCCACTTGTTAATACCTCAACTTAGAAATAGAAATGGATATTAAGTACACTTCGAATACTCTTCTTCTAACTTCGAATCAGTCCCCCTTTTTTTTATAACTTCGAATAATCTTTTCATTATTAAAAATTCACATTAATAACCTTGATATACTTGGAATAAAATAATATTTCTTTCTTTATAGTAATTTCAACTTGATACTTAATTTTTACTTAGCATGATATTATTTACTTTTATTAAATAATCCTCCTCCTTACTTCGAATCCTCCTTTACATATTTTAAATTCACAATCTGTATAATTAAAGGTCGCGACTGTACAAATGGGTACAATTCAACCATTAAAATTTTAAATCGACAATTTGTACGGATAGAGAGTACGCCGATATTTGTATGATGAACAATTGTATAGAAGAGGAGAAAAAATTGACGGTTGTACATATTTGGTGGCACGGTCTTGACTGGTAGCAACTGTACGGATTCAACAACTGGTAGTTAAGTGCGGCCTTACTGATGATATTGTACCGATGTGATTTATTTCTTCATCAATTCAACAGCTGTACAGATATACCAATTTACGACTGTACGACAAATGGTGTAATTAATTGCAGGTTGTGCACCTGTTGTAATTAATGATTCATGTGAAGTACGGTAGACTGTTGTATAGTTTTCAAAAATCAACAATTCTTGTAAACTTTGACTGTACGGAGATGACTTTTTTTTTTTTTTTTTAAATTCTGCAGTGGAATAATTTAGGTTTTCACTTGTGGTTATGTTCTTGCAGCAGAATGATATTCAGGGTACTTTCGAGTCTTTGTGATGTTGACACGTTATCTCCCGTTATTTTATTTTTTATTTTTTATTTTTTTCTTCTTCTAATATTTCTTCCAATTTCCTTGCAACCGACTAATTCTTAACTTTAAATGGCCAAAGGCCGATTCTGTAACGTTTTTTTGATTTATTTATCTGCAGATTTTGTTTGTAGTCGAGTAATTTTTTCTTCAATCGAATTCTAAATTTTAAGGGGCCAAAGGCCTGATGTGGTCAATAACTAGGAAATCAGAGAAACTGTGATTGATAATGGAATAATTTTCACCTTTCTTCCTTGTATGGAAGGAAAAACTTCAATTTGTAGCGGAATTCTTAACTTTAAATGGCCAAAGGCTGATTGTGATCAACGATCTCAGATCAGAGAAACTTCGATTAAATTTAGTGTCGCCAGAAGTCAGATCAGAACTTAGCTCGGATACCACTGTGGTGAACCAAGCTGGTTCACTATGTAAATATCCAATATAAATAGGACAATACGCAATAATCCATTTATGGATAGTAAATATATTTCATAATAAATGTATAAGAATGAATAAGATATATTACAAATGAGGAATGAGGGCTTTTATATATATCCCACACAGGGGTGCCCTTTCATAAGAGACATGACCTTTCATATGTCATGTCTCTTCATAATTAATAATTACTTATTACTTATTTATATTTATTTATATTTTACATATGTTTATGTTTGTTACATTGTCAAGTAGGAGATGCCACAAATACAACTAACCTATCAACCATTGAATTAAGTTCCCTCTTAACATGAGTGATGTTAAATGATAGAAGATTCGAGATAAGCACCCAAAAAACTTGGGTATAGCGTTTCATCAACTTATTGCTAGGAGAATAGATTTTACGCACAAGGTTTACAACAAGTTCATAATCGCCAAAAATTGTAAGGTGACCGCATCCAAGGTTATAAAAATTTTCGATGCCTAGAAGTAAGGCTTCAAATTCAGTGACATTATTCATGCAAGCAAACTATAACCTATAATAAAAGTTGTGAATCTTTCCTACATGCGAGTATAAGATAATGCCAGTTCCATTGCCTTCATTTGAGCATGAGCCATCGAAATGCATGTGCTACATATTGTCTTCTAAATCAATTTGTTCTAAAGTTCTGTCACTCTCATAAAAAAAGATAGAGTATACCCCTAAGTCTTCCTCAAGAAAATTTACATTTGGTTGATGAATACTCTCTATGTATGGTGAAATTATTCCTTCTCTTAGGAATATGGTATTCTTTCCATTCCGGGGAACGGATAAATGTGTCCCATCAAGTGAAATATATCCACCTGTTAGGGATTTTCGGTCTCTTCCTAGGATAATAGAATAGTTGCTTACTGGCATGCCAATTACTTGGATGCTAAGGGTTTTCCTTATTTTGGGATGTGCACATAGAACTAAACTTAAGTCTTTGATTTCTCCTAAAGGCTTCAATGGTCTTCCTTTGCGTGAGCATTGGTCTCGAAAGTTTTTCAACTATATTTCCTTCTTCTACGCGCGTTGCACAAATCCCAAAATCTTGTCCCAACAGCCCCCCAACACTAACTTGTGGCTTGTCCTGAGCCACTCAGTTCTTCTACTGTGCTCCCTTTAATATCGCAATGAGCTTCTCAAAATTTTCCTTTGCAGTTGCAATCTTCTCCTTTGCTTGTGCTTCTTGTGTCAAAATACACTTTTTTGTCTTTATGGTAATAGGGGTCTTTAATTTATATGCATTGTCTTGCGTTGCTTGCTTCACTATGTCTTGTGCATCTACAGGTTCTTCTTTCACCTAGAAGGATTCCTCCTGCAACGACTCAAGTTTCTGCGCAAGATTTTGTTGTTCATCTCTGATTTGGTTTATCTCTTGGTTCAACTATCTATTCTCAACAATTGCAGCCATTTGTTTTATTGGTGGTAGAGTTTTCATTGTTTCTTTGATCTTCTGCACCCTTTTCCTATGCAGTCTATAACCTCTGTTCTAATGCATGTAGTTTTTCATTCTCCAACAACTGAGTCCACACTTGTGTACTCTCTTCATATATCTTGGTGCATTACTTTTCCAAACTCTTAATGTTCTCCACAGTGGTCATGAATTTTTTCTCCCTTTACTCTCGTTCTTATGGTGGAGTACTTGGTGCTGTGTAGGTTTCCAAGTCTACTATATTCACGTGAAAGCTTTGAATGGCTTCACTAATATTCATCACTTTCTCTTCAAATGGGGCATCTGTTTCCATGTATATTTATAGTAATTTGTTGTATACTTCCTGCACTTCCTAGTGAAACCTTGCTTGTCTCTGCAAAACCTCATCCCATTCTTGCACTAGTTTGTTGTATTGTGTGTGTAGTGTTGCATTGTCCTCATTCACTTTGGCCAAATCCATAGAAGTTGACTCTGCGTGCAACTGAATTTCTTGTGTGACACTTGTCTGCAATCTGTGTAACACGTTCATGGGTAACTGAGACAATACTAAGTCAATATGATTTAATGCTTGTGCTCGCTCATGCATCTTTGTCACGGGGAACTCTATAGCCCCTGCTAATATCTTCATTATATGTCATTTTGTTGGTGTTGATGGTGGTTGTGATGTTTTCATTCATGACTCTATTGTCTTCATCTTTCTCTCTGTATTTTCTTCTTCTGTTGTTCAGATCGACACTATCCTAGTTGACTCCAAAATCTCGTGCAATGTAGCTATTTGCGCCTACACATTCATATGCATTTATTCTTGTTTCTATGCATCTTGCAAAAATGCTTCTTCTATTACTTCCTTCACCCGATCCTCAATATTTTCCAAGTTGTCATCGATCAAGGTTTGGATCACTACTTCCTTGAAGGATATCCTCTTCTTATGTTTATGCGTTGAGCGCTCTTTAGGGTGCTCCTTTCTCTTCTCTCCAGTGTGTGTTGTTGTTTCAATGTCGCCTGCACCATTCCCTTGTTCTTCATGTTCATTTTATTCTTCTTGATCCTTCTCTGGTTGTTGTGTCTCATTTTGCATTTTTTCTATCACTGGGGTTCTCCATTTTGCTTCTAATTTGTTTATCATCTTGTTGACATCCCATTCTATCAGTTTGTAGTTTGTCGACAACCATTGTTGATCCATATCCCTCTTTGTATGAACATACATATGGTGTGGCCCTGCCTTCTATTGCGTGTTGTTTTTGTATGCTTCAACTATCTACGATAGAGTGTGCGGTGTGTCCTCAATGCATTGTCGGATTGTCTCCTTATAGAAATAGAAGGTGATGTTTTTATCTATTTGTCCGTTCTTGTGCGCAGTATGCCACAACAAAACATACCTTGTTTCCAAGTATGGTTTCTGCATACCCTCCAAGAACTGTGTTTCTTCTAGCTCCCTCCAAGCAACTAATGCAATTAAAATCAAGAACCAAGCATAATGGAACTCCATTCCTTTCTCTTGTGCTTCCATGTAGTCAATTAAGAATTGGTTCACCAAGAATGTCACCCAATTCATCATCACTCCTGCTACACACTTCTCTGTTGCTGCTATAACTCCTGTTGGAACCTGATCTCTGCAAAATTTCCTTAGTAACTTTCAATTCAACACATGTGTTGTAAATCTTACAATATCATCATTGATGCTTGTGACGTCTAATATGTATGCTTCTCTACGTGTGTCATATTTTTCCTTCATTCTTTCTGCTAATGCTTTTTCCCGAGTCTTGTCCATGAACAAGGGTAGTGGGTCTTCCCCTATCGAGGGAAATCCTACAATCCACACAATCAATTGGGTGTTGATCGACACTGCCCTATCCAATTATAGGAAATATCTGTGGATGCAACCTAACAACAAATTGACGCATATGTTGATTTACACACTTTTTCAGTCCCGTGGCCCATTCTTGCAGCTCGATTGTGATTATAAGTGAATCTGGTCTTAGTGATGTGCGTAGGTAATTCTCTGGTGCTAACTCTGGAAACTTCCTTAGATAGACAAGATCATGGTTTGAAAATATCAATATTCCTTCTGTGCTCAACATATCCCGCTCAATGGTGACCCAGGTGGAATCACCGGTGTAAGTTGGTCATATTTTGGTTGCTTCTGCAGTCTTAATTGCTTTGTTGTAGGATTTCTAGGTGGCACATACGCTCTAGGAAAGTTGAATGGGTTTGATGCCTCTTCTCTCAGGGTTTTTTCTTGTACTGGTGTTGTTTCCTTCTTAGTGCGTGGATTCTTCATTCCTGATGTGGATTCTCCTATCTTTGGTGGCACCATGATTTTCTGTAACTCAGCTCTGTCTGCAACTCACTCGACTCTGTAAAAAAACTCTTCTAGCTCTCTATTCTCTTTGAATGTTCACACAAGAGTAACCCTTTCTCATCGCCCCCTATTCTACTTTTACAGGTTGTTTCCAGTTTTTATCTTCCTATTTGCTCCCAAAATTCTTAGTCCCATCTGATTGTATTCACATTCAATTTCTTCCATATTCTATATTAAATTTGTATATTTTGAGGAATCATGGTCTAGATTTTCCATCCTGTCAAAATCTTGTCACCACTCTTCATTTATGACTACGTATTCCTACTGTCTTGTCATTATTTTTTCTCTTTAATGCTTTTCCCGTCTTCTGCACAGGTATTTATCTTGGTTCTTTTCTTTTTATTTTCCTCTATAATACAATTTAATACAAATACTATCGTACACATACTGCATGCTTAGACTAGTGCACAGAAGCACGACTGTCCCTATATAGTTTCAACCGATTACCATTTACGAGCCCTTCCATGGTTTCCCCATTCAATTTCTCCAACTGAACAACATATGTTTCTCTCACAAATATGATCACATATGGACCCAAGCAGTGCATTTGGAACTTTACAGGGTGCTGCAAAAATTTGTTTTCATAGAGAAAAACTAAGTCTCCCATATGGAACTCCTTTTGTTTAATATGTTTGTCATGCCATGCTTTTTCGCACACTTTTTGAACTTGATGATGAAATCCTGTGACGAAGTGGTCCTACTCTAGTTCCACTAGCTTTGACATTCTTCTCTCTACTGCACCATAATTTGTAAGCTTTATCAACACGACAATACAAAGACTCGACACAATGAATTCCATGGGCATAAATGCTTCTTGGCCATATACTAATCGAAATTGTATATGTCCTATCAAATTATTACATGTAGTCTGATATGCCCATATTACTACAAGAATCCTCAAATCCTATTCATTTTGATTTACATTACATATCTTTGTCAACGCATGCTTTGGAATTTTGTTAAATGCTTCCACTGTTTCGTTCGCCTGAGGATGATAAGGTGTGCTCTTTTGGTGGTGAACTCTAAAATTATTTCGTCAAAGAAACAATCATTTTATTCAAGAAATTGTTCCCATGATCACTCATAAGGATTCTCATACATCCAAACCTCGTAAAAAAATTCTCAGAGAAAAACTACGCTGCAGTCTCCACTCTACAATCTCTGACAGGTTCTACTTCATCCCATCAGGTCAAATAATCTATCGCAATGATTATATATCTTGATCTTAACCTTTTTGTTGGTGGGTTGATCATCCCAATGGAATCAACTACCCATTTATCAAAATCATACAACGTAACTTGGGGTATTAAAGGCATCTCGTTTCTTTTGGATGGATTTCCAACTCTCTTACAAACATCACATGTATGACATAACTCCTTAGCATCCTTATGTAGGGTGGGCCACCAAAGTCTTGTGTATAAAATATTTTGAGTCATCAGTTTCCTTGCATAGTGGCCTCCCGCAAATCCTTCATGTGCCTCTGATAATATCATAGGCTTTTCATGCTCCAATACACATCGTTGAAGAATACCAACTGCACCTAACTTGTACAAATTCCTTGCTATAAGTTGATAATCTGTTACCTTTACTACTAATTTTTTCTTGTGAACAGTTGTAAAGTCGAGTGGGGCTACTCCTATGCTCAGTAAATGAAAAATATCTGTGAAGTAATCATCGACCATCTGTACTGCAAATAAGTGCACATTTGGTAGACTTTTATCCAAATTTATTGCATCTTCCCGTGTTAGTATGTGCGACAAATGATTAGGTCCCAAGTTCAATTTCCTTGGTTTCACAATCACTTCAAAGTCATATTGAAATAGTAATAGCCATATGTATATCTTCCCCCCCAATACCGACTTATTGACTAAGTATCTCAACATAGAATGATCCGTGTACATCTTAAAATGTGATCTCATTAGATAATGCCTAAACTTCTATAGTGCATACACCATTGTTAGTCCTTCACGCTCTGTAGTAGTGTAATTTTGTTCAGTAGTCAACAACTTTATGTTTGAAAATGAAATGGGATGATCTGAACCTCCTTTCCTTGACTGATCTAGAACCGTGCCTAAGGCTACATAATGCATCTACATGGACATGGAAATCCTTCTTTCAATTTGGAAATACTAAAATCAACGTGGTAACCAATTTTTGCTTCAAGGTATCCAAACTTTGTTGACATTCTTAGTTCCATTGAAACTTGACCTCCTTCTTCAACAATTTCTCCAACGAGGTTGTGATCTGCGTGTATCCCCTAATAAAATTTTTGTAGTACCCCGTATGACCCAATGTTTCCCACAATTGTTGCACTGAAGTAGGTGGTGGAAAATCAATAATAATGTTAGCGTCGGAAGTCACTCCTGGATTGCTTGCAGGAGCAGAGCCCGACACCCATCAGTTTAATGTCACAAGTTGTTTATAAAGGGGTGATCAAATGGAGACAAAGGCTCGAGGAGATATCACTCTAACTCGGGGACTGGATCTGATACATAAAGAACAAAGGAGGTCTGGAATCCTTACTTCAGCCAGTGGGTTGATTAAAAGATGAGCAGGTGGAAGACGTAGTAAGAAAAGTGAACAAACAACTTTGGGCAACAAGCTTTCGACAGTTTGTAGAAGAAAGACTCTGAATGCAAGATCCGCTTGGTTCAGGGTCTCAAGAAACTGAAAGGGGACTTGACTGGATCCTCCAATTCCAAGTCATTCAGCATTAAGGAAATCACAGGAACCGATTAGAGACTCCATAACTATTACAGTGATCCATTACAACATCATCCTATAACAGCTACAACTCGACTGGATCCTCCAATTCCGAGCTTCTCTAACACAGTGTAAACAAAGACATGAAAGAAACTAGCATTCATAAGGCAAGAAGTCTCAAAAGTTCATACATAATCAGAGTAATAGTGCTTCATTAAAACTTTACAATCGGGAGCTCTGCTCAACCATCGATACTTACAAAATACAGAAACTGAGCCTATATACTCAGGAAAATTCGCTTAACAGAGGCGTGCCCAGTGACTCACAGCTTGATGTCCCTTCAGTCAAACTCATACTGATATCGTCCTTTAAATGCCATCTTAACTACGCATGGCCCCTGTGAGGAGGGTAGCTGAGCCATTAAGTGCCGAGCTAGCGTGCACAGACTTCTCTGTTGAGTTGGAGACTTTAGCATGGCGCCTTTGGGAAAATCAATACACAGGACTTTCTTGGGCAGACGGCTTGACAGACCCTCCATCCCTCACTTAATGAATGAAAGGAGGTTTCAACCACCCGCTCTTGCTATCATTTACTCCAGGAGAGAAACAATATGGAGATTGGATCCAATGGCGCTTGGAGACCGCGACGATCCTCTCTGTAACTGAACTCGACGCTTTGGCCTTCTTTACACAGCTTCTTTCTTTTTCCAAGTGACCACGGACTGTGACCACGTGCCTATTCCCATGGCACTTTTTGCCATTCGCGAATATGAAGGGGCTGATCCTTGCTGATCGAAATCGCGATGAGAGATATGCCGAGATGACTCAATCTGGTGCCGCACGTCCTTCAAATCTGACGGTCCTAAACTCACCCAACGTAACCATTGGCTAGGGCCCAAGAATCCGCACCTCTCGCTACTCGGGACCTCGCGAGTTCAAGTATCAGACTTGGGAATTCTCCCTTCGCGAAGTCCCGAGACGCAATGGTCAGCGACGGTTGACCTCCTCCGGACACTTTCGTAACTCAAAATCTCGTGCAATTAAAAGGATATGGTCCGCCCTTCAAACTTACGAACCCCAAGCTCGAGAGATAACACCTCGCTTGAACTCCTTGCGATCAATGACCCTCGTAACTTCACGAGTGCCTCCTGAAGGATTCCAGCCGTTGACTTCCTTAAAACTTTAAGTGCTATACTTGACGCGACTCGACTAATCTGCAATTACCCATTAATCACTGTTTTGCTCTGTCGCTTAATCCTTTCCACTGAAGAATGAAATACCCGCTCGCATGATTTTAAGTCATAAAATGACTCCTCTTATGCGCTACGCTTTGGGCACTACTCGGGAAACCTGCAGACCTGTGTATCCCGATGCCAAAGACAAGAAATGTTGCTAACATTAGGCTCCATGGGGGATAAAGTCGTCCCTGTGATGCTCTAAGGACTCATTTTGCAGTTTCAGTGCCTTGCCATTGGGCTATGGAGTCATTTACTAAGCTGGAACAATAAAAGTAAAGAAACGAAGAACAAAAAGGACAATATTTACAAAACATAGGAGCCACCGAGACTCAAACAAAACATTTCTTCAGGAAATGCCCATTCACTGGGCTGCTGAAAAATTCTTCACCTTCCAAACCTCGCAACTTGTACGTGTTATTTGAGAAAGTCTCAGAGATTCTGAAAGGCCCAATCCACAGGGCTTCAAATTTGCTGTGTTTTCCCTTATCTTGTTTAGGAGCATCCCATTTCAGCACCAGGTCTCCTATCTGGAACCGCTCCTTCTTGACCTTCTTATCGAAGACCTGCTTAATCTTTTGCTAATGGTCCTGAATCCTGTCCACTGTCTGCTCCCTAGCCTGCTGGACCTCTACTAGCTGATGAATCCTTCTGATCATGTCATTGGGCTCTTCTTGACAGTCCTGGAAGAATTTTTCTACAGGAAAGGCTAGCTGAGAAGGGAAGATGACTTCGGCTCCATAGACTAACTGGAAAGGAGAGAGACCTATAGCTCTCTCGGTAGTCACCCGATTGGCCCATAGGGCGAATTTCAGCTTTGAATTCCAAGACCTTTTGTTGTCTTCCAGCAACCTTTTGATGATCCTTATCAAGCTTTTGTTGGAGGATTCTGCTAGACCGTTTCCCTGTGGATAATATGGGGTGGAGTGAATCAATTTGATCCCGAACTGTTCACAGAAATTGGCTAGTGGTTCAGTTCTGAAAGCGACTGCATTATCAGTGACAATCTTATTTGGGCAACCGAACCTTGTAATGAGGTCCTCTAAGAATCCAATGATTACCTTATGGGAAGCACTCCTGGTGGGGATGGCTTCAATCCACTTGGTAAAGAAATCTGTAGCAGTCAGGATCCACCTGTGTTTCCCACTGGTGGCAGGGTGAATTTCCCCAATGAAATCTAGGCCCCACTGCTAGAAAGGCCCCGAAACCACCACCGGATTCAACAACAGAGACCTGAGCTGCTGCTTTCCTGCAAATTTTTGACATTTGATGCAGGCTCTGACCCCTTTGCAGACATCAGTGAACATGGTAGGCCAGTAGTACCCAACCCTGAGGATTTTGTGGGCTGTGTCTCTCCAGAAATGGTGCCCTCCACACATGCCGCTATGAAATTCGACCATGATCGCTTCGGCCTCTTGTGGAATCATGCATTTCAAAAGCACCCCCAGGGGGTCTTTCCAATATAACACTTGATTGATCAGGTAGTATCTGACTGATTTGAGCTTCAGAGCTCTTGCTTTGCTTCTTTGCAGGTCGTCTGGAGGTCGCAGCTCCTACAGAAAGTATATGACATCCTTATACCAAGAACATCGAGCCAATGGGGGCTCCCTTTGATGGTCTATGTCAGACAGTCGATCCTGCTGAATACTTGAGCATTCGTTGATGAAACTTATCCCCAAAGCTTGGCAGTTTGCTTCAGCCAACAGCTTGGCTAAACCTTGACCTTTGATCAATTTGGTGGGCCTTATTTCCAGGTCGAATTCCAGGATTTTGGCTATCCATTTACTCCTTCTCCCATCTATGTCAGGCTGAATAAGAATGTCTTTAACAACAGCCGAGGGGACATAGGCGATGATCTTTGACTGCAGGATGCAGGTTCTAAAATATTTGAGAGATTTTATTAGAGCATAAGCCTGCTTCTCCATAGTGTCATACCTGACTTCGGCATCCCTCAATGCTCGGCTGAAATAAGTAATAGGCTACTCTAGCCCACTGTCATTTGTCTATAATAGAACAACAACTACTGTGTCAGGTGAGGAAAAGGAGAAAATAAGGAAATCCTTTGAGTAGTCGGGACTGATAAGCACAGGAGCTTCAGTCAGGGCCTTCTTGATTTGTTCAAAGGAATGCCGCGATTGAGGGGTCCACCTTACTTCATTCTCTTTCTTTAACATGGTTGTTATAAGCTTTACCTCCTCAACAAAGTTAGGCACAAACCTCCTCAGAAAATTAATTTTACCGAGGAAAGATTGGACCTCCTTCTTGGACCTCGGGATTGATAAGGCTTGTATTGCCTCAACTTTGCTGGGGTCAATCCTGACTCCTTCTGCCGATACTATGTGGCCTAGTAACTTTCCCTCCTATAGGGCGAATAGAGATTTCTTGGGGTTTAATGAAATGTCAAACTTTCTACATTTCAAGAAAACTTTCCTGAGATGGCGACGATGTTCTTTATCAGATTTTGAAAACACTGTGATGTAATCCAGATAAATGACCACAAATTTATCCTTTTCCCCAACGAAATCTATGTCCATGGCACACTGGAATGTCGCCCCTGCATTCATTAGTCCGAATGGCATCTTGGCATACATGAATGTGACCCATGGAGTGGTGAATGTTGTCTTTTCCCTGTCCTCAGGCAGAACAAAGACCTGATTGTAGCCAGAGAAACCATCAACCAT
>ML791213.1:0-28579 GCA_009831015.1 Picea engelmannii
TTTTTTTTTATCTTCGTGACTAAATTTTGAATGATTTATTAAAATTTCACCCTTATCCGGGCTTCGAGCTAATAATTATGGCCTGTAGAATCTTTGATTGTTTTCCCATTTTTAGCCATGTATGCTACATGTGCCTTCTCCCTGATCCTATACAGTTTCAACTACCCAACTTCTACATATAGCTCCATGGATTTCTTCTATGGTCCATGAGATTTCCATAGAATGCTTCTGTGCCCCAAGCTCACTCATGAGCAAGGAGTTATGCCTTATGGAACTAAACTAGTACCAAATTATATCATGTATTGTTTCAACTATAACTTTCTCATACAAGCTTTGTTTTGTGCCTGAAATAGCCCGTTTGAAATCTCTCACTGATATCTTTAATTTAAGCTAAAAATATTGTGTATCATAAGTACACACAATTCTCAATACTTTTGACCCCTAAAAAATTCTATTTAGGACCTCAAAATTCCTCCCACCCTCTTACATGCATTCAATGATTGGGCTCTCATACACTAAAAAAAATAAATAGAAGGTTGTCCCCAATGATAATAAAATTCAGGAAAGTGAGTTTGGATTAATACCCTTAAATGATTTCCCCCCTCTTAGACACTCCCTTCTCTTGTGGAAAACTCAGCTCCCATCTTCGTCCATGCTCCCCAACAACTGACATCACATTTATTTATTAAAAATCAGAAATACAATTCACATATTACACCACACACCCTCTACAAAGGCACCCATGATTGAGACACTACGACCTTTTGTATGTCATGAACCTTATTCCCATTGAGTCTTGACCCTAACCACTTCACCCACTTGTTCTTGAATGTTGTAATGACTGAGTATTTTTGTAGTACAAGAGAAATTTGGGGCTTTTGCAATGCCTATCTCTACATTTCTATAATAACATTTGGAGGGCATCTTCTTACCCTCATTTCTATAAGTTATAATCGTAGGAGATAAACCCATATATTGCATTTTGTTTAACAATGTCCATGCTTCATCTACTCTATCTTCTCCATTTGCTTCATCTACAAAAATAATTTATATGCTTCGTTGAACTCGTCCTCCTTAACATAGTAATCCATGAAGATATTGTAGGTAAATGAAGTGGGTTTGCATTCATGGGTAGGCATTACCTGAAAAATTGTTTGTTCTTCTCCCAATATATTAGTCTTGAGAAGTGCAATAGTCAAAGAATTGTAAGTATACAAATTGGCCGAGTTCCCCTTCACCATTTTACCCAACACTCCAAATACCTCATCAAATTTCCCCGTCGTGCAAAGGGAATTGATAAGAGTAGTGAATTGCTAGAAATGAAAAATTAGGCCCTATAACTATTGCATTCATGAGATATATTTTCCTTTAAATAAAATGGAAAATTTCATTAGGGGTACTAGCATGAAAATAAAAGGGAATTTTGTTGTGTAGTAACTCTACATTGAAGAACTTGACAACCTTTTCTGGAAGAATAGGTTTTCTTTTTAGATGGGAGGATAATCATTGGAAGTGCCCTACTTGCTTACTCCACTTGCATTCATTTCAACAATTGTTGTGTTCCTAATGAAATGAAAAATTGCATTAGGGTACTAACATGTAATTACAAGGGAATGCTGTTGTGTATTAGACTCTTTGGACTCTTTGGATCCCTGTGACCATTTGCCTCCTCTTATTCTACATTTAAGAACTCGACAAATTCCTCATTATGGAAGAATATGTTTTCTTTTTAGATGGGAGAATATTCCTTGGAAGTTCCCTAAACCTACTTGCTTACTCCACTTGCATTCACTGTAACAAATATCGTGTTCCATACTAAGCTTGCAATTCTTTGAATTACCTTTATAATTGCAATTGTCTTTAGTTTGCATATATATCATCTTCGATGATGTGCAATATATATACCATTATGCATTAATTAATTCATTACTTAATTTTTTGGTATGCATTATGTTGTTTGGTTGTGTAGAATGAGTTGATGGTTGGGTTGTGTAATAGAGTTGTGCTAGTGATAGTTTAGTATGGTGTATATATATATAACCATTTACAAAAAAATATGGAAAACTAAATTTTCATTTATATTAACATTATACAAATACAAAGCCTCAAATAGAAGAGGAAAGTAGGACCTAGGAATTGATTTGAAAAAGGCCCTTGTAAATTTCACTTGAATACATACTAATCAAGACTTTATCTTATATCAAAGGAAACTAAGGGAATGCCAAAAATGTGCCATTATAACAAAATCCACATTGCATATGGAACATAAAACATATTCATTCTTAAAGAGGATGAGTATATTTCCAGGGGAGGTAGGTGCAGAGGGATCCTTTTCAATCCCATAGGAAATTAGATTGCATCCTATGCCTAGGGGCCCAAGGAAGTTTCTAATAACATGGCAGAGGCATACTCACTATGGAAAGGGCTGGACATAGCCAAACGAGAGGGACTCAAATCTATTATTGTGTTAGGGGATTCAATGTTAGTGATTAAAGCTATGAGGAGCAACCATGATCCAACAAACAAGGCTTTGAGTAATCTCACTGAGAGAATTCACAAATCCCTTAGATATTTTGACAAGGTAAACTTCTTCTGTATATGAAGGGAGCTTAATGAAATAGTTGATCATTGGGAAAAAGTAACATCCTTCCTTAGCCTGAGCTCACGCTAAAAATACAAAGATTATGGATTCTCCCCCATAAAATAATGGTTTTCATATCAAGGAAATTAATGGACATGAGGAGCGACATGGTGAAAGAAGTGGATGATAGGCATACTAGGTATCTTTCACATATGGTAAGCCTTGGTTTCTGCAAGGGACTTCAATTCGTTGGGATGGCACCAAATTTGGCATGTGGGAGTAAAGTAATGAAGGGGTTACTAGTTTGTAGTTATGTGCTGGAGAGGGTTTAGTTGCAAGCTTTGCTTGTTGAACAAGGAAGAGTATAATGTGGTTGGGGGAGGACTTTGTGTTGGGAACACTGGGTTGAAAGGTGGAGTTTAGAGCATGATGGTGGCAACAAAAGATAACTTTAGCTCTTCGATGCATGGAGGATTTTTAGTTCACTTCGAGGAAACCATGGGCTGTTGTTTGTTCACTCTAGAAGAATTTCTTAGTGATGATTGTTTTCTTTGTGCTCTTCTCTATGGGATTAGCATTAATTCCTCCTGGTTGTTTTTTAGTAAAGCAAGCATTGGTACCATTGTTGTGGGGGACCTCTGGTTTCGGGGTTCTTGATACTTTTTGTGTAAAGACAAGATGGACTGTGTAGATTGGAGGGATGTGAAGAGGTACTGAGGCGACATGAGGAGATTATACAAGCCAATAGTAATGCGGATTGGACTGTGTAGTGGGGGATCTGAATGTTTGTTAGGGCTTGGAAGGATGACCTACAATTCAATCCCTTAATTAATCAACATTCTCCAATATTAAGATTGTTTATACTCTCGTATGATGTAATCCTATGAAGTTAGTAACATTGAACTCTATGTAAGAAAATAAATATTTAGATCTTTTCCTTACTTTCTTTGTCACTCTCTCCATTGATAGCCTTAGGAGTTGTCCAAATAATGCTTATATACTTGATTGACTATGAATATCATCTAAGTGCTATGATTATTCCTTGTTAACTTTTCAATTTAGTTCTTCATTGCCTCCATTCTATTCTTTCACCTCCAACATCCACATTGACAGTTTCAATTTGGTTTTCTTCATTAGTGTTGGTAAAAATATTTCTATTGATATTGTCCATGGTTTCTGCTAACCACTCATGAAACACTACTTGACTTGGCATTGCCAATTGATCATTGATGTTTTCCATTGCTTGACAACCTTCAACTTCCATATTCTCTTGAGTTGCTTCATCATCTAATTGAGTAGTAATGAGATGTTCATCATCATCACCTAATGGATGGTAGTGTCTTTGAAAGAGGCTCAACATGTTCACCACAACATTTGCATCTTTCTTGCTATTTATCTCACACACTTGGCCACAGGCAATATCATCGATAAGATCATCAAAATTTAGTGGCTAGATTCCAATTGCCAAAATCTACCATTGGTATTGGAGGGTGCAAGAACTCTTTGAAAAGATCTACTATCAAGTTCTACTAATTCAAACCCTTTTACCTTTATCCCCAAGTTCTTTTCCATCCATGATGCTCTCTCAATGCTAAAGTAATTCTTAAAATACCCGAACACAGGGATTGCAATCTACAAGTAATGTGTGCAAGTAAAGTCATCAAGTCCATTTTGTTTGCCTCCTTGGACACTATGTAGTTCCCATGACCATAAAAAATCAACAAGTGTCTATTAATAAGTGACACACAACCAAGTATAGATGCAACAAAATAATAAAGCCAATTCTTAAACAATTTTTCAGTCATCCATGCATTGGGAGGTGTAGCGATACATGCTCTTTGCTGACAATATCTAATATAGTTCTTCACATTAGTCTTTCCATTGAACAAATAAAACCCATGGATTGATAGAGAAACTATATTTACACAACACATTATAATTATATACTCCCTACTCTTATGTGGTGCTTATAGCACATTCCTACTCACTTTCTTGGCAATTACTCATATGCTACAATTCCTTCCAACATCTATATCAATCTCGTCACAATGTCTTATATGTTCTAGACTATAGGGATGTTTCTCATATGCCTTGGACAAGTTGTTGTCATAGAACTTAGTCACAACAACAAGATATAAATTTAGATCTCTGTCTCTATCTAGGGCCTCTATTGTTCACAATACAAGCTTTGAATGTCTTTTCTTGAACCTTGTGCACTATGATTTCCCAGGAAATCCATCTCTGAATGGATTTGGCACCATGGTCCATTGCAACCATATTCTTACACCCAAACAAGTACTTCTTCATCCTATTGTTCAATTAACATTGTAAGAGATCCTTTCCTCTTTGTGTGTGAGAGACCATTTAACAACCTCTGATAGCATTGTTCTCCTTGGTTGAACTTGCATGTTGCACTGTAATTGATGGTAGAGCAAAATATTTAGCATCTCCCTCATTATGCTCTTCAACATTTGCATATATATTCAACAATTTAATTTATCTCCTCATTTTATGGACATTGTTGTAGTTTGGCACCCTTGGTCGCTAGCTTTCTTACCCCCTTTTATGAGCCTTTCTCCATAATTGCATAGCATTGTAAACATATAAACAATAGATACGATTTAGAAGAGAAAATCAATAGAAACATATGTGACATCAAATAAAACTTGACAATAACATAGTTTATGACATGATGTCAATACCTAAATTGAAGATACTTTGTAAGGGAGTTTTGCTAAGAATCTATTAAGCAATGTGGAATTATGAAATGCAGAAATATTGTTTCTAACCATAATAGATGTTGATTTATAATATTCTATTATAATTTTTTATTATGGAATGGTCATTGACATAGTTTGCATACTTGAATTTTTGAATATTTTTAGAATTAATTTGATTATGATTGTTAAAATTAATGCAACTACAAGCGCCATTCTCCAGAAGGATGGCAAAGACCCTAGTTGAGATCTAGGGCCCAGAGTACACTCCTGGGGTTCTTCGTCTGGGACCAAGTAGTTAGAGCCATGGAAAAAGACCCTAGTGAGGGCCCTTAGTGTATTGTTGGGGTTCTTGGTCAATGACCAAGCAATTTGATGGTATAATTCCCTAGATGTGTTCTAGGGTCTCTGGATGTGTTCCAGGGAATCCTTTCTCGTGCTTGGATTAATCCTTGGTTGTGTGCCTTGGTGGATAAAGACCCTATATTGATCTAGGGCCCCTAGATGTGTTCTAGGGTATCATGGTCTGGGACCAAGCAATTTATTGGTTAAGTACCAAGCCGAGATAATGTGTGACCCTCTTGTCTCCCGGGATGGTCTATGAGACCTAGGAGCAGTTAAGAAGAAGGGTATGATCATATCATTGATCGTCCTCGTATGTTGGGATGATAAAAGCATATAAGTTATATCATGAGACTCATGTGGACAATCTGACATTAAAGAAGAACCCCCTTTGACTTTGTCTTATTACTTATGCAACCCCCCCTTATTTGTTGTGTGGGTGTTGGTTTGATTCCTCGCTTCTTCCTAAAGAAAGCTAGCCACCCCCTCTCCTTGACTTGTTATTTTTCCTTATTGACTTTTCTAATTTAACATTTAATATTTTATGTTATAAAATATTAATTGTTTAACTTGTTAGGGTTTAATCTAATCCTAAATTTAGGGCTGAAATGCTAACCCTAACCTACATACCAAACCTATAAATTGAAGAGACCTCTCCTCACTCACCACATACTCTCACACTCACTTCTAAGCCAAGTTCTAATTTGAGGTTTTCTGTGGCTCCTTCTTGTTCAGATTTGTGAGTGGCTGCGACCCCTCTAGGATAGGTCCTCTTGGTGTATTAAGCCACCGTGATCTTACCTCTCCAACCTTTTGCTGTCGCTAATCCCTAATGGTATTTTCCGTCTACCACATGTCTCTTCTTGGTTGTTGTTTGGGGTTTCTGGTTCTCTTTGCTGGTGTCGTCCTCCTCTTCTCCTTGCTAGTGCCACCCTGTGCATGCTGTCGCTGTCCTCTTTTCTTTGTTGGTGCCACCCTGTGCATACTGTTGATGTCCTCTTCCTTTTGCTGGTGGTATATGCTGCCTTACGTTGCAACCCTTAGTACCATGAACATAGTTTGATATGGAAACTCTAGAATTGTCTATTGCTGCAACAATTTTGTATTTTTTCTGGACATAATTTATCAAGGCAGTTAGTGGCCTCTCTTTCAACCACTAGACCAAACAGTGGTGTCATGTTTTAGCCCTTTTACTTGATGATTGGAATGTTGGTTAGTCTTATGATATTTTACCCTAAAAGTTCTTCTTGGCAATTTGTTCTAAGGGTCATGATGAGATCTGCCGTGAGGGTTTGATCAATGATCCCTTAAATCTTTTTCTGAGCATACATCTAAGAGGATAACAAAAACATATCAACTAAATCTATTCCTTGTTTGGCTAAGTAAATTCTTAGATTTATTTTATGATTTATGTTATCAGATTTACATCAGAAATTTAAAAGTGTTTCTGATCTAGAATTACAGTAGCAAGTGTTTAGAAAACACCTAAATTTATTTCTGTTTCTAAATAGTTTGTTTTTGCCCTTAAATTCTAACAATGATCCAATCATTGAGAAATCCCATAACTTATCCTTGCATTTTTAAAATGGTTTAATGATCTTAATAGATTGATTTCTTCAGATTGCATAATTAGAATTGGATTGTTAATCACACTAGAGATTCAAGCTAATAATAATAAATGTAAATGTTTGTGGTGGAAAGCAATGCTGGATAAATCCATATATAATGTTTTGCAAAATGAAATGTTATTTCTCTAAAAATCAATCAATATGCCAGCTATGATAAGGATGAGGAATCTATACTTCAAAATTGAAAACTCTAAAATATTACTTAACAAGTTACTTAGAATAGTTCTAGATGTTGAAGGATTTCAACATTATGATATGTATTTAAGATATTAAATAGAATAGTTCTGGATGTTTAAGGATATTATGATATATATTTACAATGTTATTATTTATTTATATTTAGAATGCTATTATTTGTTGCAAATATTTTCAAGCAATCAATTATTCAATGATAATTAGGAGGGTGTAACATCATAATCTCAAAACATCATGTTAAAGAGTAGGAAGAGATAAAAGGTCGAGAACATACTCACAAACGGTCATGATGCTTAAATAATCAGCACTCTCTACAAGTGTTTGGCTGCATTTTCTCAACTCAGAGGCCTTCGATCCAGCTTACAGCACTGCCCGTCTTCTTGAGAGCACTGCCCGCCAATTGTCAATGTACACAGCTACAAATCTCTGTAACTTACCTGTCGTGCAAAATAATAGATGCCATAACTCAACAACAACAAATATAATGCAACGCATCAGTTTTTTATGGAAAAAGACAACGATTTAGAGTTCAAAACGTATTCTTCCTGCAGATTAAGAGGCAGTTCCACTTTTACAAGGGCAATCTGTAGTCAAGAGTAGGACACTGCGTAACTGCAACTTTCAATTCGGAAATTTCACGCCACATATAATCAAACATTAACTGAATACTGCTTTCAAAAGAGCCCACAAGTCTAATCATTAATTTAACATCTGCACCTCGCCAGTCTAATCACCATCATACAGCTGCTAATTGTGGAAGATTGATTTCTTAATTAACAACCTGAAACAATCCCTCAAATACAGGTTGACAGACACAAGTTATAAAAACCACTAGAAACGAAACCACTAAAAACGAACCCACTAAAAACGAACCAAAACCCGTTCACCTGCTTTGCTGGACGTATACGTATTGAAAGAAATACGATAAAGATTGCATTCTGGGTTCTGCCATTATCGCGTATGCAAATGAAGAAAAAATTGATCTAAAGCCTAAGGATCAATTACCTCTCAAATCGGTCAGGACGCTAGTTAGAAGCATGACCTTACTACACATTAACTAATACAACTCGATGAAATTGCCACAAGATGCTAAACCACAAACCCTCTATATGACTAGTTTTACTTTCAAGCAACTCTCAAGTCCGTGGCAAAATGGATGGGGCTGTAGTGCAAATCCCTGCCATTAGGCGACGATATTCCACAGTCCTAAACCACTCAAACGATAAAATAAACCGGCATGCACGTAGATGCTGCTTGCCGCGTTATGGCCTCTGAGATCCACTCTACACTACCCGGATTTTAAACGGCAAATTACTTCTCAGAGGAAAGACCATCAGACATGCCAGTTCTCTTATGAACACCAAGAATTCGCTACTTCGTGAATCAGTTGCATATAATCCATAAATATGATCCTTCATAGAAATTACTTTACAAAATCCACTAACCTTACAGATGGGCATTTTAGATAGAATCGGGTCAACTGATGCTTCTTTCGCCGAAAACACTTATTTTTTTTGGTCACGATCCATCAGAAGAAAATTATAATGTCCACTAGGTTAATAATAGTTTATGGGACCGGTCTCATACATTGATTTCTACATTTCAGTCATTTTCTTGTTTAGCTTGATGATGAGTTCTTCCACTTTCTCCATAATTCCCTCCTTTAATAAATTATTCTAAGAATTAGCTATTAAAATACTCATATAACTGTCCATACTGTCTCTAAAAGCTTCACACTTTAAAATGAAATGTTTTTTGTTTCCATTTTTTTAATCAGATTAAAAAATCCTATAAAACAACTATCTTAATAAAATTGTCCCCTCCAAAAATTCTACTACTAACAAAATGTCGATCAAACCCTTCTCCAAAGATTCCTATACTAACAAAATGTCGATCAAACCCTTCTCCAAAGATTCCTATACTAACAAAATGTCGATCAAACCCTTCTCCAATAAACTGAACCATAGATATTCACGATCCACACATACCTGTAGATATATATAAGATCTCTAAGAAACCTAAATAAGTGGGCGTAGTTTGAACCATGATCAGTTAAATATTAGAAAAAAAAGAGGCAAAAGCTGAAAGCCAAAAATAGGGCAAGTATCACCGATGACAATGTAATAAAACTGCATGGCCGTCTCCACGAAACTGCCTGCAAGGGCATCTGTACAGGAAACCCTAACCCCAGTCAAGAGCCCATCCAAAATTAGCATTCAAAGATCTACATCATGTTGAATAAACAATATATCAAATTAAGCAACTTAATCTTAGAAAAATAATGGACGAGGGGGCAAGGGCAAGGAAGAAAAGAAGGGCAAACAGAGCTCCGATGTAAATAAAAGTATATGGCAATAGCCTGCAATAAGCTTCCAATAAAATAATCAACACTGAAACTACTGTTGCAGAACTTGCTGTGAGGGCTGTACCTGCCCATAAAACCATAATCCTTGAACGATTTTACAGGCATACAAACAAACAGAACATGCACAGAAAAAGATTAGAAACCTAGAACCTGTGTGAGACTCTCTTCGTGAGCATATTCAATCATCGATCCACAAACCAACCGTTGGAGAAAAGAACAACCACAGCTGATGTATTTACAAACCCTTTCAAGGACATATGGACATCCCTCGCGCTTGTCACCTGACACAAAGAAAAATTGAGGAGACAAGGGAAGATCGGTCTGGCAAAGATGACTCTGTGAATGGGTGACACAAAGAAAAATGGAGGAGAGAAGGGAAGATCGGTTTGCAGAGACTACTATGTGAATGGGTAAATCTATTTTAACTTTGAACTTCGGATCTATCATGTGTAGAAAACTATCAAATCTTTTGAGGTGTAAACTTTTCTCGGAGTGTTTTCAATTTAAACAAAAAAAAAGTTTTCACATTAGTTAAAATGGATTTACCGTATCACTTATCAACTCTCTCTATATATAATGTATCAACTCTATATTGAGTACAAAAAGAATTACACATCTCCCTTCACACTCAAATCATAAGAATTTTTTTATCTTCAATTACTTTATTTACGGTGGACCTTGAAATATTTTATTTATGGCCGACATTGAAATATTTTTTTGTTATTAATAATTTTTTGCGGAACAAGGTTTTTTAACTCAAGTTCAAATCCAGAGGGGGGTAGGGTATGTAGAAGGTCTAGTGGAGGGGGTCCTTTGTCCCATAAACAAGGGGTCTCATACACCAATTTGGTGTTAAGAACATGTGTTTCCTCCTCATAGGTCACAAGTTCCAATCCAGAGGGGGGTAGGGGGGGTAGGGTAATATAGTTGGTATAAAATAATTTTACTTTAGATGGACATTGAAATATTTTATTTATGTTCGATATTGAAGTATTTTTTTGAGCATGGAAGGAATTACACATCTCCCTCATACTAGGTTGTATAAATGTAACACATGTGTTTCCCCCTATTTGTAATTATAATTATATGGGCCAAGAGACTATGACACACTCAATATGTGTGAATGTTTGATTTAATGGACCTTTGTATAAAAGGTCAATGGTACATGCCCACCCCTTGGGCTCATGAACAAATTGCTTAAAAACTATATTCAAAGGACTTTTAAGGGTGACAATACCCTATCTTACCTCTTTCCTAAATAGTCTAGTTAAACTTTTACTGAAGAAAAGAATGAAACTTTCTACTGTGTGTGTGTATTTAAGAAATTTGAATTGTGTTGTTCATAAACTAATAGACTGTTGGCTAACAGTCAGTGTTTTATCAACATTCAAGCAAAGTGTAAATCGCGGGAAAACTACAAGTATAAAGGATGGTGACGCACCGTGAAGTGGGGGCGGGCTCCCACAATAGAGATGAAGAATCAAATGAAAGGAGGGCGGTGGAAACCCCTCCGGATATGGCTGAAACTATAAGGAGCCTCATGGCCGAATTACAGAGTTGCAAGGCCGACAACGAGAGATTGATAAAAGAGTAAGAAAAACAAACAAAAATTAATGTAGTCTTGCTGCAGAGCTTATCCGACATACAGAGGCAGCTGCAACATGGACTTGCAACCAGTCATGTGGACCGACGACATAAAAAGAGAAGTCAAATTCCACCTGAGATATGAAAACGTGGTCGCATAAGTGGCCACACTAGGAGAAGTACCTTTAGGAAGGCCCAACCTGGAGGCAGGGGACACTCATCGGGAGAGTCCTCTGGAGAGGAAACAGGTAACTCCGAGGTATCTTCTAGTAGCAAAACTAACTCCCAGTCTCAAAAGAAAGGAAAGATGCGAAAACATTCTAAATGTCGTGATCTTGAAGAGTTCAAGAAAGCCATACCACCCTCTTTCGATGATGAGATTAAGAAAGGGGAAGAGGCAGAAGCTTGGATGCTTAGTTTAAAGAAGTACTTCATGGTCCAGGATTACTCTAAAAACTTGAAGGCTCGAATATCCATCTTCAACCTGAATGGAAAAGCTTCCATTTGGTGGGAAGACCTTAAGAATGTGAAAGGAATCCATGAAGAGGAATTATCATGGAAACAATTTGAGAAACACTTCAAGCAGAAGTATTTGTTAGAGAAATACTTTGATGGGAAGACTAAGGAGTTCTATGAACTCAAGCCAGGACATCTCATCATAGAGGAATATGTCAATAAATTCCTTGAGCTGTTGAGGTATGTACCCTACATAAAATATGAAAAGGTAAAAGTGAAATGATTTATCAATGGGTTACCTCAGACCTACCAGAAAAGGATTGAGTTTGACGAGCCAAAGACCTTAGAAGACAATATCCGGAAGGCAAGGTATTGTTATGAATAGTTTAGGAGTCAGACAGAACCTCGTGAGGACTAGAAGAAGAAGAGTAGTTCAGGATTCAAGAAGAAGGGGTTTAAATCTTCAATATTTAAGAACTATAGGAAGGATTCTAGGATGAGCCTTCCTGCCCGAAGTGTGTATCAATAGAATTTCCCCTCCCAGAGTGGAAATAAACCTTTTGGATCAACCCCGGGAAAGACTAATAACCCAAAGAGAGAACCCTTGAAATGTTGGGGTTGCGGAGAAGAACATCTGTTGAGGGATTGCCCACATAGAAAACATAACAACAGGGGAGTCTACAACATCCAAGAAGCTACCACAATCAATGATGTGGCTAGGATCATGCCACATATTTATGCATCTTTGGATAATAAACAAGCCGACCACTAAGCTTCAATGGTGGAGATGGAAGGTATGATTGTCAACCATCTAATTTCTATTTTAATTGACCCTGGTTCTAATTTGAGTTATGTCGCCCCTCAGACTATTGATAAGTGTAAATTGCAACCAATTAGACATGTTAAGCCATGGTTGGCACAACTAGCCACTGAAACTAAAATACAAGTAGCAGAGGTCACACCAACTTGCCAATTCATCATGGATGGATTGCCCACCCATGTGACCCTTAACATACTTCCCCTAGGATCTTATGACCTGTTGATTGGTATGGACTGGTTAGCTGCTTATAAAACTAAGTTGGACTATTACCATAAAACTTTAGAATGTGTAAATGAAGAAGGGAGAAAGATAACCCTCCAAGGGATTCAGAATTCTGTCTCAGTGAGACGAATATTAGCCCTACAAATGAAAAAATATTGCATAAAGGGATGTCCTCTATATGCAATACAGGTGTTGGAATCTATTGAGGATGACAAATCGAACCTAGAGGACCACCCCATCTTAAGAGAGTATAGAGACGCATTCCTAGAAGGTACCGGGTCTACCTCCGAGAAGAGACATTGACTTCTCAATAGAACTTGTACCAGGAGCAGTGCTAGTGTCTAGGACACCCTATAGGATGAGCTAGTTGAGCTCAAGCTACAACTAAAGGAAATGATGGACAAAGGCTACATTCGACCCAGTGTGTCTCCATGGGGAGCACCAACCTTGTTTGTGAAAAAGAAAGATGACACACTCTGAATGTGCATAGATTATAGGCAACTCAATAAGACAACCATAAAGAACAAGTACCCCTTACCAAGAATCGATGACTTGTTCAACCAATTAGGGGGTGCTTCCATTTTCTCAAAGATTGACTTAAGGCCTCGATACCATCAAGTCCGAATCAAGGATGAATACATCCACAAAACAACCTTTAGGACAAGGTATGGTCACTATGAATTTGTGGTGGTGCCCTTTGGATTAAGCAATGCCCCTGCCACTTTTATGTGCTTGATGAATAATGTACTCAACAATTTCCTAGACATATTTGTATTGGTTTTCATTGATGGTATCCTAATCTAATCCAAGAACAAAGAGGAGCATGAAGAACATCTTAGAATTGTACTTCAAGTGCTAAGAGAGCATCAACTCTACACTAAGTTTAACAATTGTGACTTTTTCCAGAAGCAAGTCCATTACTTAGGCCATGTTATTTCTAAAGAAGGAGTGGAACTAGACCCTGACAAGATCAGATCTATTATGGAACGGCCTACCCCAAAGGATGTATTTGATATCAGATCCTTTATGGGCTTAACATGATATTATAGAAGGTTTATAAAAGGATTTTCCAAGATTGGTTGTCCAATCACCGCCCCTAAGAAAAAGGGGGTTAAATTCACTTGGACATCAGAATGTGAAGAAAGATTTCAGGAACTGAAATACTTTCTGACCCATGCACCCGTGCTGAATATTGCAGACCCTGATAATGAATTCCTCGTGTGCACAGATGCATGGAAGGAATGACTCAGAGGAGTCCTTATGCAAGAAGGGTGTGTAATTTGCTACGAATCCAAAAAATTGAATGAGCATGAAATCAATTATGTGACCCATGATCTAGAGTTGGCTGCCATAGTGCATGATTTAAAGATGTGGAGGCATTACCTCCTGGGTAGGAGATTTGTACTTATGACAGACCATTGTGGGTCGAGGCACCTGTTCGATCAACCAAAAATCAATGCCAGACAAGCTAGGTGGATGGCTCTCCTTAGTGAGTTTGATTTTGAAATCAAACACATCAAAGGAAAGGAAAATAGAGTGGCCAATGCCCTTAGCAGAATTGTGAAATGATTCACCTAGCATCAGTGAGCACCTATGAAACGGATGTCAGGGAAAGAGTCAGGAATGCATAATAAACAAATGCATTCTTCAAGACCGTGACCTCATACCTAAGGCAAGAGCCTACATGGATAAAGTATGAAGGCTATCAGATGCTCGATGAAGGCCTGTTGACTTACAAAAATAGATTGTATATTCCAAGTTGTGACGACTTGAAGAGGTTCATAATGGATGAACTGCACAAGAGACCCTATACTGGTCATCCAGGTTATCAAAAAATGATTACGACCACTAGAAAACAATTCTACTGGCCTGGATTGAAAAAGGATATAGCTGATTATTTAGCTAAGTTTCTAGAATTCTAGCAAGTTAAGGAAGAACATCGACACCCAATAGGGGTTTTACAACCTCTACCAATTCTAGAATGGATTGGGAAACCATATCTATGGATTTCATCACCAGATTACCAAAATCGGACAAGCATAATGATGCCATCATGGTAGTGGTGGACAAATTGAGCAAGTCCGCTCACTTCGTTCCTATCAAATCGACTTGCAAGGCGATAGATATTGGCAACATATTCATGAAGGAGATATTCAGACTGCATGGCATGCCTAGGAAGATTGTATCTAACAGAGACACTAAATTCACTTCAAGCTTTTGAAAATCCTTGATGGATGGTTTTGAGACTAAATTGTAGTTTAGTACAACCTATCACCCTCAAACTGATGGATAGACAAAAAGAGTAAACCAGATATTATAAGACATGTTAAGGATGCATGTAATGCATCAGCCAAAGAAGTGGGAAGACTACCTGCCATTGGTATAATTTTCCTACAACAACGATTATCAAGAGTGACTGAAGATGAGCCCTTTTGAAGACCTCTATGGTAGACAATGCAAGATTCCAATCAGTTAGAGTAATCCAGTGGATCAAATTACAATAGGACCTGAAATGCTGAAATAAATGGAACAACAAGTGATTCAGATAAAGCAAATTCTGAATATTTCTCAAGATAGACAAAAGAGTTACGCTGACAGAAAGAGAACTTGCAGAGAGTTCAAGATAGGAGACCATGTCTATCTCAGAGTTAGTCCCAGGAAGAATTCCCTGAGAATGGGAGCTTGTGCCAAGATGGCACCTCAGTATTGTGGACCCTTTGAAGTCTTAGATAGAGTGGGACTTGTAGCCTATAGGCTAGCACTCCCTCCCATAGTAAAGGCACATAATGTTTTCCATGTTTCATTATCGAATAAATATGTACATGATTCTAATCATATAATTGACTGGTCTGTGATCTAGGTGGAGCCGGAGGGAGAATTCCTTTCAGAACCTCAATGCATACTAGACAGAAAGGAAACCCCACTCAAGAATCGAACCATTGCATAGGTTAAGGTACTGTGGAAACACTTTGGCCCAGATGAGGCTACGTGGGAAATGGAGGATGCCATGAGACAAGTATATCCATTTTTGTTCACCTCTGTATATACAGGGCATGTTGACTGATAGAACATCGAGGGCGATGTTCCTTTAAGGGGGAGGGATTTGTAACACCCATGTTTCCCCCTGTTTGTAATTATAATTACATGGGCCAAGAGAATATGACAACCTCAATATGTGTGAATGTTTGATTTAATGGACCTTTGTATAAAAGGTCAATGGTACATGTCCGCCCCTGGTACATGCCCACCTAGATAAAGTGGTTGGTGAAGTGACTAGAACTCCGAGAGTCCATCCTAGATGTTGACGCCAGGAGACACTTGGAATCAGATCCTGTACTCCGTAGGAGAGTCACTCCAGAGGACTTGAAGCTTGGTGCTTCAAAAATCCCCGAAGTTTGGAGTAACATAGAGAATCTCAACCATCCGTCATTTGGGGACGTGTGGCGGGCGATATGTTACTACAGAGTATAGACACTTTAGAGAAAAGTGGAACAAGAACCCCCGAAGGCCTGAAGGTCGGGGTTCACTTGAGCCGTCGATCTCAGAGGACAGGTGTCGGGAAATTTGACACTCCTGAAGGATTTACCTTCGGAGGTTAGTGTTTGTGAGTGCTTTGGAATTCGCCGAAGTGAAGAGTCCTGAAGTAAGTGTGGTCCATTTATCTTGAAAGAAAACATGGACCATTGATTCCCGTAAGCATACCCGAAATTCGTCGATTTGATAGTTCGAAAGATTTATGGTGTCATAGGTTGAAAACGTCTGAAGCACCGAAACAGGTGCCTGTTTTCTTGGCGTCTGGTCATATCCATGGTCGTATGAGATTGTAGCCAGAGGGAATAGGCTAGGTCAAGAATTCAATTCAGAAGGCTGAATGTGGAATTCCCCGTTAGTCTGAGTTAGTCGAGGACCAAGTCCAGTCGTTGGATTTGTTGGTGGATGGATTTCCGCCATAGAATTAGGGACGCTGGAAGTTTCGGGATATCAGAGAACTCGGGGAGAATCATATTGAGTCAGACCCATGTGGAATCCCCATGGCCCCGACCAATGAACACCCGAGGAATTTGGGAGAGGTATATCTGCCAACTCGGAGCTCGGTTTTGAGCATGGAGACCATGGTTGAAAAGATCTGGACGAGCATAATGGGATAGAGACCTCGAAGGGAGGATTTGATTTCTCAATAAAGAACAAAATTTCGACGCCCTACCCTAGGTGTGTTACAATAAATTCCCTTTTGGGGAAATAATCAATTTATAGGAAAACATGACTAAACAAACTTTCAGGATAAAGTCGTGGAAGGAAGATGAATGATTGTCATCAAAAGATCGAAAAAACCCATGAAATTTTATTATTATCTCATTGGATTCTTTCTACCACCAACTTCGTTGTGTTATAACAACAATATATGTTACGTGGTGTGTTTTTCATTTTAGTTTTTACGCTCGTCTTTTGAGAATAGGTAACCTTCACTTTGTTAGTAGCAACGGACATGCACTCTTGTTGTAGTGTCTTAGGGATCGTCGTAAGGGGAGTTTGAAACTTTCTAATTTTTTGACAAGCATCATATCTCAGTGTGGGGTATGATTGCCATTGAGTGTTGTATAAGGTCTAATCTAAAATGATTTGAAAAAATTCATTTATGTTGAAATTCGACTCAACAAAAAAATATAAAAATGACATAGTTTTAGACTGTTATAAGATTTTTTAGGTTTTGGATAGTTTCAGAGACCCTCAAAACTCTTGGGGCATGGAGGAAGTATTCCCTTGGAAGTTTAAGT
Source organism: Picea engelmannii (assembly GCA_009831015.1). Lineage (NCBI taxonomy): Eukaryota > Viridiplantae > Streptophyta > Pinopsida > Pinales > Pinaceae > Picea > Picea engelmannii. The sequence goes on from ML791213.1 coordinate 17,686, forward strand.
CATGGAACTCTGCTCAGTACCTAAATTTATACCAAACAAATTTTATCCTATGCCATCGCCACTCCATGGTCATCAATGTATCTCTACACCCAACCCCATGTTATCCATTTGATAAGTTAGAATTTGCATGCATGAGGATGCATTCATACCAACACTGAGTTTGTTTGCCTATATCTCTATAGTCTATCTTAAAACAACCTTTGTGAGAGTAGCAATGACAAGAAGAAAAGGGTGCATGATTTTTTTAGTAATTCTCACAAAATGGAATGGATTTAATGCTCATAATTTTCCATGCTCTAAAATAAACAAGGTGCAGTTGTAAAGCAAATTAGTCCTTATTTATTGAATAACTAAGTTATGTACTGTTATACATAAGTAATGATGTCTCCAGGGTCTTAGTTCAATATTGAGTGATAACAATGTAGCTCTTGTGTTGAGGTCTCATTGTTTCTATTGCTCCATAACAATGTCGAGTCTAATAAGAACTTCCAAACTGACGACACCATGAAATGTGATTAACACAATTTAAGATAATGGAAATAGGTCTTATCATTACCCTACATTCAATTATTTTAGAGTTGTTGTTAGTACTTAGTATTAATGTTAAAAAATGTTTTTCACATATGCTCTTTTAACATTAGAGGGCATGAACAGATACAAAGAGTCTTGCTTTCTAGGTCTCTCTTCCTCAAAATAAAATGACTTGGCCGCCCTTGATGATTCCATAGTTTGTCTACAAAGACCTACCCCACTAGCATCGTTTAGAGACATGAGCACACATATGGTAAGTATAATGTCCCAATTTTGATCCCTCACTTAATTTATGATTAATTGTGTTTAACGCTGGTTTTATTTTGGCATGGATATTTTGATACCATGCCATGGTGATCTAGACATATTAAACATTATATATATTTTATTCTTTAGTTAATAAAGAAACCAAACATTTGACTGAGCACAAGCGCCTATAGGTGCTATGATACCACAAGTGGGGGTAAGTGAGGAGGCTTAAAGGGGGTTCTACAAGTCAAAAAAATCCCAAGCCACTTGGCTAAATTATTTTTGTGATTAACCATCTATTTTTCCCTTTGAATTATCCAATACCAATCACTCAATGCATGTAAGGGGTTGGTGAAAGAAGGACAATCCCTTGATCTAGGTGGATATTAGTGGCCACCCACCTCTTCCATTGACTCAACACGATTGTCCATCTTGGCAGTTTTATTATGATTTTTTGGGTCCTAAAATTCCAAGGTCGTTTTGAGGCCCTAAACGATGTTTATGGGGAAATTTCATGGCCTAGGTTTGTCTTTGACATACCAAGACCATGATGCAATATTTTCTTCCTTAGTTAGAGCTTTCTAATGAGCTACTATGTGTGCCAAACATAGATGGTATGCAAAATTTGTGCCACGAGAAGTTGATGTAGAAACTAACCACCCCATGATCCAGATTATTTTCGGCACGAAATGAGAGCGGAAATATAATAAAGAAATGTACAGAGATATCTCTGATATCCAATATTATAACATAAATGTATCAAAGATGCAACCATAAGAACATATATACAATAATACACAATTTTTTATTAATGAGCGAAAATGTACAAAGACTGTAAAATGCAGAATGAAAGACTCGCTAGAATAGTGGCGGCTTATATCTAAGAAGAGATGTGATGGCTACTCACATATGTGAGAAGATGATTTCACAATGAGGCTCCAAATAATTTTTTTATCATAAATAAAATCCAAAACCCTAACCCCGAAAGATGAAAAGCCAACAGTTTTGTGGACCCCGTTTTGGGTAGTTTGGTGTATCAACTTCCCAGGGGCATAACTTTGGCATATGATCTCCGTTTGGGGCACACGATAGATCGTTGGAAAGGTATAGTCGAGGAGATTCATTTTTGGGGCTCAATTAGAGCCTTCGAATTTCATTGAGAAGCTTGATCCCGAAAAACCTTCATTTAGGCCCTTAAAATGGCCCTTGAAGTTAAAAATTGTTAAAAATAGTAAATTACCAAAATTGCCAGAAAACTGCTTTGAGCTAGTTGGAAAAGGTGGGTGGCCACTGATATCTACCTTGATCACCCCGAGCCCAAAAACACCCTTTTGGCGCTTCACCTCCTAGGGTTACAATTTTAGACCAATAAGGTTCTTGCTTTATGTAAAAAAGCCATCCTTTCGGCCTCTTGTATTATCTTTTTGTGAATGAGCGTAGATGAAATCTCTCTCTCTCTTCAGAGATAAGTTACCACCATTCTAGCCAGTTTTTGTTCCACAATATTCCACATTTTTATTCATTAATAGAAGTTGGGTTTTCACCGTATCATTGTGCTCTCTGCTATATTCCTGTGTGTGTTTCATTTCATTCCCTATACAATTTGGATTAATGGTATCAAAGCAATCTACTCCTTGTTTTTTCTTGGTGCATGTCCTCGATGAGGTTAGGGTATATATAGTTGGTTCTTGAGCTAGTTTCATTAGGAGACAATCTCTCTCACTAGCCTAAGCAACCTCCCATGGTGGGGGAAAAGACAGATGACAGAGTAAGAGATCCTATCAAGATGTTGCTCGAGGAAGCACTCGTGTGCTAAAGGAACAAGATGATAGACAACTTCACCTAGATCCTTCAATGATTGCCGACGGTAGGCGAGACACCTTCAACAAGTAGCCGTTTCATAGGTGCGCCACCCTTCAAGGTACAAGTTAACTTTGGTATCCCTTTATTTGAAGGCTAGATAGATGCAGATGCTTTCAAAAAATGGTTAAAAATGTTAGAGGGTTATTACTCTATTCAAAATATTTTTGACACCGAAAATATTACCTTCATGCTCCTCAAAGCCCTTCCCCATGTCAAAATATTGGTGGGAAATTTACTGGGAGAGGCATAATGAAGATGAGTCTTTAACATTCATGATATAACCCAATTGGGCAGCCTTTGTTGATTCCATCAAGGATGAATTCTACCTTGTTGGAAGTTATGATGACTAGTACATGAGATGGATGACTCTGTGTTAGGAGAGAGACCAGACGATGTCGAAGTACACCAACATCTTCCATACCTTACTATTAAACATGGGTATCAAAGACTCTGAAAAACACCTAGTTTTGAAGTACCACAGTGGCCTACATAGGTACATACAAGTAAATATGGATTGCAGAGATGTATTTCTTGGACATCTTCTCACTGAGAGCCTCTTATCGATATGCTGTCAAAATCGAACACAAATTTAGGCAAAAAAATAAGAAGGTGTTTGGGTCTACAAATTTTCCACAACAAAAGTATGGTAAAGGCATCCCTAACTCACAAATCAAGGGACAAATAAGGGAGATCCAACCTCGAGACAACTAGTCCAAGCCGCAGACAAACAAGGGAAATGAGAACTCGAAGAATGACACTGGAAAGTGGTGTGAGTCCCACGAAATCCCCTAGCACAACATTGATGAATGTCACTCCAAACAATCATTATTGTTCGAGCTTAAATAAAAAGAGTCAAACCCTGACTTAGAATTTGATTCAGAACAATATAAGGGAAAGTGGATCATTGATGCAAAACCTAGTGCTACCATCACAACCACAAAGATCAAACAAGATGAGTCAAAGGAGATTGAGGAGGGGGAGTGCCTCTTCCATTTGCAGATGTGGGTGAAAGGGACCCTACTAAATTTAATTGTTGACACCAGGAGCCAGAAGAACCTGATATCAACTAAGGTCATCAAGATATTGAAGCTTTAGATAATGCCACACCCCCAACCATACACCATTGGTTGGTTGAGCTAGGAAAGATACCTTCGTGTCATCTAGTAATGCTGCTTTTCCTACGACATCAATCCCTTCAAAGATGAGGTACTGTGTGATGTTTCCTCACTCAAAGTTTGTGATGTTCTTTTAGGACAACCCTATATGTGGAAACACCATGATTTTTATGAAAACTGACCTCGTAGTGTCATTGTTACTTTGGGAGGTCAGCCCTACATGGTACCATAATTAGTTTTGACTACTGTAATTTCAATGATCTTGAAAAAATAGTGCTAAAGGTAATTCCTCAAACTACTAAATTCTCCATCTTCATGGTTTAATCAAAATGTGAATGAAAGGTCACCGCGACCACCACAACTTCATCACATGGTTTCTATACACAATATAAGCAGGTGGATAGGGTTGTAGACGAATATAGAGACACATTTTCCTCACCTGTAGGGGTGCCTCTGCACTTTCATGTCAAACATCCCATTGAATTGATACCTAGTTCCCCATTAAACAATGGTCCAATATGTAGACGCTCACTTTTGGAGAATGAGGAAATAAAAAATTAAATTCATGAGCTCATCAGAAAGGGACACATTCAACTGAGATCCTCACCTTGTGGCAGCCCAATTGTGTTGGTGTAGAAGAAGGATGACACATGGCGAATCTATATTGATTATAGATCCTTGAAAAAAATCACCATCAAGAACCGATACCCGATCCCCCAAATTAATAATCTTCTTGATCAACTTAAGGGTGCCGAGTTCTTTACTAAAATTGATCTAAAGTTAGGCTATCACTAGGTTCTGATAGAATAAACTGATGTATGGAAGACACCTTTCAAATCTAAAGAAGGCACTTTTGAGTGGTTGGTCATGCCTTTTGGCTTGACTAATGCTCCAATGAAATTCATGAGGATGATGGATGATATCTTGTGACCATTCACAAACTCTTTGTGGTTGTATATTTGGATGAAATCCTCATCTTCAACCGAACATGGGCAGAACATTTGCAACACATTCAATAGGCCTTTACCACCTTGCGACAACACGAGTTATATGCCAATTTGGAAAAATGCTCATTTGGCATGTAAATAATTTAATACTTAGGATATATTATGCATGAACATGGGGTGCATGTGGACCTAGCCAAGACCCAAGTCATGGGGTGCATTCCAACGGCTCTGAAAGAGCTTCACAACTTCTTGGGTCTCGTCAACGTCTACTATAGGTTCATGTTGGGGTTCTCTCATATCACTTGGCCCCTAAGTCAAGTAACCAAAGGTGGAGATAAATCTAAGTTTTCTAGGTTTGAATCACAACATAACATTCTAGGATCTGAAACACCGCCTCTTCTTTGCACCAGTCCTCTTGTTTCCATACCTACAACAACCATTTCATATTGAGACGGATGCAATAGGGTTAGGATTAGTGTTAGGGTTTTTACATTTAGGGTTCTTGATTTATGTTAAAATACCATCCTTTTAACCTCTTGTATTATATTTTTTGAATGAGCGTAGCCGACATATCTCTCTCTTTAGAGATAAGCTACCACCATTCTAGCTAGTTTGTGTTCTACAATATTATGCTATTGTATTCATTAATAAAAGTTGGGTTTTAATTATATTACTGTGCTCTTTGTTATATTCCTATGTGTGTTTCATTTCATTCCCTATACAATCTGTATCATCCCTAGTTATGAGAGCATGAGAAAAGTACCCTCATGATGGGAATGTTAAAATTAAATGGATGTAAGAGGTGGGCAACATAGTCATCTCACCAAGTCATGAAGGGTATGGTTGAGTACAATCAATTTGGGGAATTATGAGAGTAAAAAATGCATGGGAAAAACATAGAGGAAATTTGAGTAGAAGAGAGAATTGAGTTTTGAGAAGCATGAAAGTGAGAAAAAGAATGAGTGGATGTAAAGAAAGAGAGCTAGCCATAGTGTGTGAGGAAGAACATCCATGTAAGCAAGTGTTTAACACCTTGAAAAGAGAAAGAAACTGAGATAAACTGTTCAAGTTACACGACTTACCTGGGACCTTGGTAGGCACACACTGAAGAGAACTAGAGGGGGATATTTCTGAGGGACTATGCAGCATAGAAGGGAGAAATCTCCTTATGGTGTGTGGAGCAGGAATTGGGGTGCCCAAAAGATGTTTCTATTCCTAAGAACTTAGAAATGATATTCTTGTCAAGTAAATACTTGGTATGAGTTAGAGAGACCGCCCATAAATCCCATAGATTTCCAATTTCACCCTTGTGGTTTCATATACTAGCTAGAGAGTGACATATTATAGAGAGATTGACATGGAGTAGAGCCTACACTTGGGTGGAAAATTTCTCGCCCTCAATCAATTGTTTGGACAATAACTTATAAATAGACAAGTCTCTCATTTATGCTCTATAAATTCATATGTATGTTTAATTTACAAAAATTTGTAAATTATGTGAAACAAAATCGGGTTAACTAGCTAGAGAATTGAAGGAATGTATATTCTATGTTTTCTATGTACAAAAAGGATTCATCATGTTGGTCTTATCTCTTTGAATTAATGCTATAGAAATAATGTGACTAGAATTTTGAAAAGAAACAATGTTTAAATTTATGGAAATGAGGATTGTGAATGACGTTTCTTTCCTTTACGAAAATTAAGAAACAAGTTAAATATTTGTGGTGTTTTCTTTATGGACTTGCCATGATTTCAGGTGTGTTGTTTTGGGATTCTTGTATTCAGAACATATCAATAATTCCAAGCCTATGCCTTTCATTTTTAGTGCACATCCTTTATTTTAATGATATCACCCTCACTTATAATTTAGCACCAAGGTAATCTGTGTGAATAGTTCTACTTGTGCAATTGAGTTTAATTGGCTATAGATTGCCTTTGAAAAATAACAATTCATAAATCTTTAGTTGGTTATCCCCTTTGAAAATAAATTCATGCTTGTATAGTTTGAACATTGGGTTGAAATCCCCCTTGAAACCATTGTGTATCCTCCTTAAAGAGTTGTTTGAATTCAGATTTCATGGTAGATTTTTTGCGTTTTTCCCTGAATGGAAAAAAATTAAACTTTGTTGTAACCTCTATCAAGTGTTTTAACTGAGAGTGAATTCGAACTCAAACAAAGGTCTCTCCTATCGGTGCCCAAAACTCATATTTGAAGTTTGTGTTTGACTTACCTTTACATAAGAGCCTTAAACTATCTTCCAATTAACACTCAAATAGGCCCTTTCCTTGTCACCCTATACGACCTCTCTTATTGGTTTTTATAAGCATCCTGAGACCATGGTATATTTCTATTAATGTTTTTTTTTGGGAATTGGTATGCACATAAATCTTTCCTGTGGTTTTTTGGAGATTCAATTTGAATGGGATGTAAATACATAGGGAGTTCTTGGAAAAAGGGATAATGTTTGAATCTTGTTATAATTCCCATTAGATTCTTATTGAGAATAACAAATCAAGGTTGAATAAACCTCATTTCTTGAGTATACAATGAGAATTTATTGAATCAGATCCTAAATTCTACCTTTGAAATGGCACCTAAATTTGTCTTCAACCTTAAACCCATTTTTCCATCAACAATTGATAATAATTTTTCCCAACAGTGATTGGAAAGAATTTACTTCCATTATAAATTGGTAGAAATTTTTCCATCGGTTCCCCCAAATCTCCTTGGTCTTCAAATATTTAAATGATTTTGGCATTGGTGCCCCTAAATTTCTTTGTCTATGATGATGGAAGGGATATTTGGCATAAATGCCCTAGGCTTTCTTTGTCATCGGTGATTAGAAATGCCTTTGTTGTTAAGAAATAGAACACACAAGACATGAAAAACAATATGAAGGAAAATACCTCAAGTCATCTTATTCAAATATTCACACCAAAGTTACAAATATATAACACAATGGGTGATGCCACCTCATAGATATATTTTCTCTATATTCTAACACCTTGCATGGTGACTAGGCTAGGAAATATTAACTAAATCATTGTGTCAACACTTGAGAATAAATAACTATTATCCTAAATGAATAATACAATTTAAGGTGACAATAAGACTCAATTATTGGTAAGGTAAGACATAGGCTAATATTCACCCCTCCCCCCCAATCACAAGTCTATATTTTTGTACCATCTAAGCAATAAACACTAATGCAAAAGCTGATACAATGGATCTTTCAAAAGCCTCTAATCTTAGCTTCAATGAAAAATCTACCAGAAAAACCATCAAAAATGGATGTTGGATGATTCATCTTGGATGAACTAGAAAAGAGTTGAAATCTAGAAGTGGACAACTACCAATGTTTGAACATTTCCTAATTACTTAAAATTCTAATCAATTTCCAAGTAAGTTAGCTAGAATAAGTTGGCATCTTCTTCTAATTGGTGAACATGTAGTATCACCAACTAAAGTGCTCTTTGAATATGGTGATTTGGGATGACCACTAGCCTTTTTTGACACTTTTAGGTGTCAAACAACATCCGTATGTAAATATTAAGGGATTTTTCCCATGTGACCTTGCGTCAAGTCACATTAGAGAAAGACTGAATCAAGAAGACTGGAATCTACCCTCACAAACAAGTATGCAAACAAGAAATGACTACTTTTTACTAGGAGAGAGAAGGAAAGGAGAAAGGAGAAGACTTGCACCTTAAACCCTTTATTCGATGTCAATCCCCGCTCCTACTTCTTGAAGCACTCCTAGTCTCTGTTGGAACCAACCTGCAACATGAAACCAAGATAATTCTGCACAAGGTGGTTATAGGTTCAAGTAGGATATATTATGTGTATAAATCAAAGCATATATGAACAATGAAAAAATATAACATTGAAATGAACACAAGATAGGAGGGGAATATAACTCTTCTATTATTAACAATATGTGAAAGTTGGTTACAACTTGGTTCAAATTCCGGCACTGCTTCACAGCCAACTGCCCGGGTTCTTCCATAAGTCCTTCAAGCATCAACTCAACAACGAGGCTCTTCCTTAGATAACCCAATAAGGATAGGAATACACCTTATGGATATATAGGAGAGGAAGGAATACTGGAAAAAGAGTTTCCAGGTTAGGGGATGCTACTTAGAGAATGAAGGGATTAGGGAAGATTTCTAAATCTCAACAACATAACCTTACCCCATCAGAATTTTCCCCATATTTTCCCTCGGTGGTACTTTTATACCATCCCAAAGAGGTTGGGGAGGTTGAATTCTGTTTAGTATGGGCTTGGGGACGTTGGGAAACAAGCCCAATAAAAAAACCCATCCAAAATTGTGGAAAGATTTTATTTTTCATAAATTTTTAGGGCATCTGCGGGTTGCAAGCTTGCAAGGCGCAAATGTCTGCGTGTTGCATAAAGGAAACCTGTGGATATATGAAAAAGCCAAGTTTTTAAAGTAACTTGATGAGGAGAGTTTGGGATTTTACTTAGCAAGCTAGGGAAAAGGGTAAGGCCATGTCACAAATTCATAGGTGTGGCAATTTGTGCTATAACATATGAACCCTAATGTGTGAGGTCAGAAGGGAAAAATGGTGGCCGAAATACATTATAACTCTGAGAAGCGAGGGTACAATGAAGTAAACTTAGGAAGGTTCCCAAACAATTGATCCAAAAATAGAAACCATTAGCCAAAATCAAGTAAGAGTATTCTCTTCCCAATTCGGGCATACCCATGCTCAAGAGTGATGTAAGAATGGCCTCCAAATCAAGTACATTGTAGATCCATGGTACATATGAACATATGAGAAATGACCATGGCTACGAACAATACATAGTGGATCCATGTGGTATATATGAAGTAGCAAGCATGGCCATGAGGAATACATAATGGATCCATGTGAAAGTAGATAATAGACACGAATAGATACATAATGGAGCTATGTCTAAAAAAAACAAAAACAAAGGATATCTAGGATCAATGGAGTGAACAAGGTGATCCTTTGCAAGTACCAATGTCTGTGGAGTGGTACAATATGTCAGGTTGGAGCACAAAAAATGTGATGCTTGTACTTCACCCGAAGTCTTCAAAACAATTCATTGTAGTATGAGTCTACACTATGCGAATAGATGTGCTGGGGTTGAACATAGTGAGACACTGTTTGATTACCGATCATTGATGTATACCGTTAACAAATGTGAGACAATCCACCGATGATGATAATGGGCATCAAGTCACCATGGTACAATCTGACAAGTGGGAATACATGAGTTGATGTCGAATGCCTGGTAGAATCTATCGAGTAGGGGACATTGATGTATTCCCACTGTCAATAGTGAGGGAACCTACCACTAATCACTGCAAGCCCCAAGGTACCAAATATGACTCTAGATCCATGTCCTAAAGAAAGATGTGCTGAAGTCGATAGGAATAGATCCATTGGAAGGAAGGAATTAAGGCATCCTTCATTATATAGCACGAGGGGTAGTAGAAGACCAAAGATTTGGAAGGAATCAGACGAAAAGATTGTAAGGACCACACCGAGGTACGACTCTGACATGCACCTGATGGAATAGTGCATGGAAAAGACTCTTTGAATAATATCCAATAATGAAGACTACTGAAAAAGATGAGGAATCCTCCAATGGGGTCAAATGGAAACCAATATACCACACAAATCCCTATGTGTGATGATTGTTGTTGATGTTGAACATAAGGGAAACCACTCAGTTAGCGACCAATGATGGTTTTTCATCCATTGAGTGCAAGATCACCTATCAATAATGGAAATAGGCCAAGGTGCAACTCTAGGTCATACTCCCAGAGCAATGTGTCAGAGTCGATAAGAGTAGAACCGCCAACAAGAAGTCAATGGGGACCTTCTATACTAGCATGAGTAAAGGACAACGATACTTGTGATGACGAAACATACTTGACTGAATTGGGAAGGATGACAAGCAAGGTCAGAGACTAACTGTAAAATGGACGACTCAGGCTGAAACTTCCATTGAACAAAAGCACGACACATTATGTGACTTAGGCATCGTGGATGATAAACTAGGATACATTTGTGACACAAGAAGCATCAACAAACACTCCATATGGTTGGAAGAATAACCAACCAGGGGAGATTATACTAAAAAATGAGAAAAAGTCTCCTAAATCCATACTAAACCCAAAATGATGAGATATTGA
>ML791213.1:28679-64571 GCA_009831015.1 Picea engelmannii
TTTATTGAATAACTAAGTTATGTACTGTTATACATAAGTAATGATGTCTCCAGGGTCTTAGTTCAATATTGAGTGATAACAATGTAGCTCTTGTGTTGAGGTCTCATTGTTTCTATTGCTCCATAACAATGTCGAGTCTAATAAGAACTTCCAAACTGACGACACCATGAAATGTGATTAACACAATTTAAGATAATGGAAATAGGTCTTATCATTACCCTACATTCAATTATTTTAGAGTTGTTGTTAGTACTTAGTATTAATGTTAAAAAATGTTTTTCACATATGCTCTTTTAACATTAGAGGGCATGAACAGATACAAAGAGTCTTGCTTTCTAGGTCTCTCTTCCTCAAAATAAAATGACTTGGCCGCCCTTGATGATTCCATAGTTTGTCTACAAAGACCTACCCCACTAGCATCGTTTAGAGACATGAGCACACATATGGTAAGTATAATGTCCCAATTTTGATCCCTCACTTAATTTATGATTAATTGTGTTTAACGCTGGTTTTATTTTGGCATGGATATTTTGATACCATGCCATGGTGATCTAGACATATTAAACATTATATATATTTTATTCTTTAGTTAATAAAGAAACCAAACATTTGACTGAGCACAAGCGCCTATAGGTGCTATGATACCACAAGTGGGGGTAAGTGAGGAGGCTTAAAGGGGGTTCTACAAGTCAAAAAAATCCCAAGCCACTTGGCTAAATTATTTTTGTGATTAACCATCTATTTTTCCCTTTGAATTATCCAATACCAATCACTCAATGCATGTAAGGGGTTGGTGAAAGAAGGACAATCCCTTGATCTAGGTGGATATTAGTGGCCACCCACCTCTTCCATTGACTCAACACGATTGTCCATCTTGGCAGTTTTATTATGATTTTTTGGGTCCTAAAATTCCAAGGTCGTTTTGAGGCCCTAAACGATGTTTATGGGGAAATTTCATGGCCTAGGTTTGTCTTTGACATACCAAGACCATGATGCAATATTTTCTTCCTTAGTTAGAGCTTTCTAATGAGCTACTATGTGTGCCAAACATAGATGGTATGCAAAATTTGTGCCACGAGAAGTTGATGTAGAAACTAACCACCCCATGATCCAGATTATTTTCGGCACGAAATGAGAGCGGAAATATAATAAAGAAATGTACAGAGATATCTCTGATATCCAATATTATAACATAAATGTATCAAAGATGCAACCATAAGAACATATATACAATAATACACAATTTTTTATTAATGAGCGAAAATGTACAAAGACTGTAAAATGCAGAATGAAAGACTCGCTAGAATAGTGGCGGCTTATATCTAAGAAGAGATGTGATGGCTACTCACATATGTGAGAAGATGATTTCACAATGAGGCTCCAAATAATTTTTTTATCATAAATAAAATCCAAAACCCTAACCCCGAAAGATGAAAAGCCAACAGTTTTGTGGACCCCGTTTTGGGTAGTTTGGTGTATCAACTTCCCAGGGGCATAACTTTGGCATATGATCTCCGTTTGGGGCACACGATAGATCGTTGGAAAGGTATAGTCGAGGAGATTCATTTTTGGGGCTCAATTAGAGCCTTCGAATTTCATTGAGAAGCTTGATCCCGAAAAACCTTCATTTAGGCCCTTAAAATGGCCCTTGAAGTTAAAAATTGTTAAAAATAGTAAATTACCAAAATTGCCAGAAAACTGCTTTGAGCTAGTTGGAAAAGGTGGGTGGCCACTGATATCTACCTTGATCACCCCGAGCCCAAAAACACCCTTTTGGCGCTTCACCTCCTAGGGTTACAATTTTAGACCAATAAGGTTCTTGCTTTATGTAAAAAAGCCATCCTTTCGGCCTCTTGTATTATCTTTTTGTGAATGAGCGTAGATGAAATCTCTCTCTCTCTTCAGAGATAAGTTACCACCATTCTAGCCAGTTTTTGTTCCACAATATTCCACATTTTTATTCATTAATAGAAGTTGGGTTTTCACCGTATCATTGTGCTCTCTGCTATATTCCTGTGTGTGTTTCATTTCATTCCCTATACAATTTGGATTAATGGTATCAAAGCAATCTACTCCTTGTTTTTTCTTGGTGCATGTCCTCGATGAGGTTAGGGTATATATAGTTGGTTCTTGAGCTAGTTTCATTAGGAGACAATCTCTCTCACTAGCCTAAGCAACCTCCCATGGTGGGGGAAAAGACAGATGACAGAGTAAGAGATCCTATCAAGATGTTGCTCGAGGAAGCACTCGTGTGCTAAAGGAACAAGATGATAGACAACTTCACCTAGATCCTTCAATGATTGCCGACGGTAGGCGAGACACCTTCAACAAGTAGCCGTTTCATAGGTGCGCCACCCTTCAAGGTACAAGTTAACTTTGGTATCCCTTTATTTGAAGGCTAGATAGATGCAGATGCTTTCAAAAAATGGTTAAAAATGTTAGAGGGTTATTACTCTATTCAAAATATTTTTGACACCGAAAATATTACCTTCATGCTCCTCAAAGCCCTTCCCCATGTCAAAATATTGGTGGGAAATTTACTGGGAGAGGCATAATGAAGATGAGTCTTTAACATTCATGATATAACCCAATTGGGCAGCCTTTGTTGATTCCATCAAGGATGAATTCTACCTTGTTGGAAGTTATGATGACTAGTACATGAGATGGATGACTCTGTGTTAGGAGAGAGACCAGACGATGTCGAAGTACACCAACATCTTCCATACCTTACTATTAAACATGGGTATCAAAGACTCTGAAAAACACCTAGTTTTGAAGTACCACAGTGGCCTACATAGGTACATACAAGTAAATATGGATTGCAGAGATGTATTTCTTGGACATCTTCTCACTGAGAGCCTCTTATCGATATGCTGTCAAAATCGAACACAAATTTAGGCAAAAAAATAAGAAGGTGTTTGGGTCTACAAATTTTCCACAACAAAAGTATGGTAAAGGCATCCCTAACTCACAAATCAAGGGACAAATAAGGGAGATCCAACCTCGAGACAACTAGTCCAAGCCGCAGACAAACAAGGGAAATGAGAACTCGAAGAATGACACTGGAAAGTGGTGTGAGTCCCACGAAATCCCCTAGCACAACATTGATGAATGTCACTCCAAACAATCATTATTGTTCGAGCTTAAATAAAAAGAGTCAAACCCTGACTTAGAATTTGATTCAGAACAATATAAGGGAAAGTGGATCATTGATGCAAAACCTAGTGCTACCATCACAACCACAAAGATCAAACAAGATGAGTCAAAGGAGATTGAGGAGGGGGAGTGCCTCTTCCATTTGCAGATGTGGGTGAAAGGGACCCTACTAAATTTAATTGTTGACACCAGGAGCCAGAAGAACCTGATATCAACTAAGGTCATCAAGATATTGAAGCTTTAGATAATGCCACACCCCCAACCATACACCATTGGTTGGTTGAGCTAGGAAAGATACCTTCGTGTCATCTAGTAATGCTGCTTTTCCTACGACATCAATCCCTTCAAAGATGAGGTACTGTGTGATGTTTCCTCACTCAAAGTTTGTGATGTTCTTTTAGGACAACCCTATATGTGGAAACACCATGATTTTTATGAAAACTGACCTCGTAGTGTCATTGTTACTTTGGGAGGTCAGCCCTACATGGTACCATAATTAGTTTTGACTACTGTAATTTCAATGATCTTGAAAAAATAGTGCTAAAGGTAATTCCTCAAACTACTAAATTCTCCATCTTCATGGTTTAATCAAAATGTGAATGAAAGGTCACCGCGACCACCACAACTTCATCACATGGTTTCTATACACAATATAAGCAGGTGGATAGGGTTGTAGACGAATATAGAGACACATTTTCCTCACCTGTAGGGGTGCCTCTGCACTTTCATGTCAAACATCCCATTGAATTGATACCTAGTTCCCCATTAAACAATGGTCCAATATGTAGACGCTCACTTTTGGAGAATGAGGAAATAAAAAATTAAATTCATGAGCTCATCAGAAAGGGACACATTCAACTGAGATCCTCACCTTGTGGCAGCCCAATTGTGTTGGTGTAGAAGAAGGATGACACATGGCGAATCTATATTGATTATAGATCCTTGAAAAAAATCACCATCAAGAACCGATACCCGATCCCCCAAATTAATAATCTTCTTGATCAACTTAAGGGTGCCGAGTTCTTTACTAAAATTGATCTAAAGTTAGGCTATCACTAGGTTCTGATAGAATAAACTGATGTATGGAAGACACCTTTCAAATCTAAAGAAGGCACTTTTGAGTGGTTGGTCATGCCTTTTGGCTTGACTAATGCTCCAATGAAATTCATGAGGATGATGGATGATATCTTGTGACCATTCACAAACTCTTTGTGGTTGTATATTTGGATGAAATCCTCATCTTCAACCGAACATGGGCAGAACATTTGCAACACATTCAATAGGCCTTTACCACCTTGCGACAACACGAGTTATATGCCAATTTGGAAAAATGCTCATTTGGCATGTAAATAATTTAATACTTAGGATATATTATGCATGAACATGGGGTGCATGTGGACCTAGCCAAGACCCAAGTCATGGGGTGCATTCCAACGGCTCTGAAAGAGCTTCACAACTTCTTGGGTCTCGTCAACGTCTACTATAGGTTCATGTTGGGGTTCTCTCATATCACTTGGCCCCTAAGTCAAGTAACCAAAGGTGGAGATAAATCTAAGTTTTCTAGGTTTGAATCACAACATAACATTCTAGGATCTGAAACACCGCCTCTTCTTTGCACCAGTCCTCTTGTTTCCATACCTACAACAACCATTTCATATTGAGACGGATGCAATAGGGTTAGGATTAGTGTTAGGGTTTTTACATTTAGGGTTCTTGATTTATGTTAAAATACCATCCTTTTAACCTCTTGTATTATATTTTTTGAATGAGCGTAGCCGACATATCTCTCTCTTTAGAGATAAGCTACCACCATTCTAGCTAGTTTGTGTTCTACAATATTATGCTATTGTATTCATTAATAAAAGTTGGGTTTTAATTATATTACTGTGCTCTTTGTTATATTCCTATGTGTGTTTCATTTCATTCCCTATACAATCTGTATCATCCCTAGTTATGAGAGCATGAGAAAAGTACCCTCATGATGGGAATGTTAAAATTAAATGGATGTAAGAGGTGGGCAACATAGTCATCTCACCAAGTCATGAAGGGTATGGTTGAGTACAATCAATTTGGGGAATTATGAGAGTAAAAAATGCATGGGAAAAACATAGAGGAAATTTGAGTAGAAGAGAGAATTGAGTTTTGAGAAGCATGAAAGTGAGAAAAAGAATGAGTGGATGTAAAGAAAGAGAGCTAGCCATAGTGTGTGAGGAAGAACATCCATGTAAGCAAGTGTTTAACACCTTGAAAAGAGAAAGAAACTGAGATAAACTGTTCAAGTTACACGACTTACCTGGGACCTTGGTAGGCACACACTGAAGAGAACTAGAGGGGGATATTTCTGAGGGACTATGCAGCATAGAAGGGAGAAATCTCCTTATGGTGTGTGGAGCAGGAATTGGGGTGCCCAAAAGATGTTTCTATTCCTAAGAACTTAGAAATGATATTCTTGTCAAGTAAATACTTGGTATGAGTTAGAGAGACCGCCCATAAATCCCATAGATTTCCAATTTCACCCTTGTGGTTTCATATACTAGCTAGAGAGTGACATATTATAGAGAGATTGACATGGAGTAGAGCCTACACTTGGGTGGAAAATTTCTCGCCCTCAATCAATTGTTTGGACAATAACTTATAAATAGACAAGTCTCTCATTTATGCTCTATAAATTCATATGTATGTTTAATTTACAAAAATTTGTAAATTATGTGAAACAAAATCGGGTTAACTAGCTAGAGAATTGAAGGAATGTATATTCTATGTTTTCTATGTACAAAAAGGATTCATCATGTTGGTCTTATCTCTTTGAATTAATGCTATAGAAATAATGTGACTAGAATTTTGAAAAGAAACAATGTTTAAATTTATGGAAATGAGGATTGTGAATGACGTTTCTTTCCTTTACGAAAATTAAGAAACAAGTTAAATATTTGTGGTGTTTTCTTTATGGACTTGCCATGATTTCAGGTGTGTTGTTTTGGGATTCTTGTATTCAGAACATATCAATAATTCCAAGCCTATGCCTTTCATTTTTAGTGCACATCCTTTATTTTAATGATATCACCCTCACTTATAATTTAGCACCAAGGTAATCTGTGTGAATAGTTCTACTTGTGCAATTGAGTTTAATTGGCTATAGATTGCCTTTGAAAAATAACAATTCATAAATCTTTAGTTGGTTATCCCCTTTGAAAATAAATTCATGCTTGTATAGTTTGAACATTGGGTTGAAATCCCCCTTGAAACCATTGTGTATCCTCCTTAAAGAGTTGTTTGAATTCAGATTTCATGGTAGATTTTTTGCGTTTTTCCCTGAATGGAAAAAAATTAAACTTTGTTGTAACCTCTATCAAGTGTTTTAACTGAGAGTGAATTCGAACTCAAACAAAGGTCTCTCCTATCGGTGCCCAAAACTCATATTTGAAGTTTGTGTTTGACTTACCTTTACATAAGAGCCTTAAACTATCTTCCAATTAACACTCAAATAGGCCCTTTCCTTGTCACCCTATACGACCTCTCTTATTGGTTTTTATAAGCATCCTGAGACCATGGTATATTTCTATTAATGTTTTTTTTTGGGAATTGGTATGCACATAAATCTTTCCTGTGGTTTTTTGGAGATTCAATTTGAATGGGATGTAAATACATAGGGAGTTCTTGGAAAAAGGGATAATGTTTGAATCTTGTTATAATTCCCATTAGATTCTTATTGAGAATAACAAATCAAGGTTGAATAAACCTCATTTCTTGAGTATACAATGAGAATTTATTGAATCAGATCCTAAATTCTACCTTTGAAATGGCACCTAAATTTGTCTTCAACCTTAAACCCATTTTTCCATCAACAATTGATAATAATTTTTCCCAACAGTGATTGGAAAGAATTTACTTCCATTATAAATTGGTAGAAATTTTTCCATCGGTTCCCCCAAATCTCCTTGGTCTTCAAATATTTAAATGATTTTGGCATTGGTGCCCCTAAATTTCTTTGTCTATGATGATGGAAGGGATATTTGGCATAAATGCCCTAGGCTTTCTTTGTCATCGGTGATTAGAAATGCCTTTGTTGTTAAGAAATAGAACACACAAGACATGAAAAACAATATGAAGGAAAATACCTCAAGTCATCTTATTCAAATATTCACACCAAAGTTACAAATATATAACACAATGGGTGATGCCACCTCATAGATATATTTTCTCTATATTCTAACACCTTGCATGGTGACTAGGCTAGGAAATATTAACTAAATCATTGTGTCAACACTTGAGAATAAATAACTATTATCCTAAATGAATAATACAATTTAAGGTGACAATAAGACTCAATTATTGGTAAGGTAAGACATAGGCTAATATTCACCCCTCCCCCCCAATCACAAGTCTATATTTTTGTACCATCTAAGCAATAAACACTAATGCAAAAGCTGATACAATGGATCTTTCAAAAGCCTCTAATCTTAGCTTCAATGAAAAATCTACCAGAAAAACCATCAAAAATGGATGTTGGATGATTCATCTTGGATGAACTAGAAAAGAGTTGAAATCTAGAAGTGGACAACTACCAATGTTTGAACATTTCCTAATTACTTAAAATTCTAATCAATTTCCAAGTAAGTTAGCTAGAATAAGTTGGCATCTTCTTCTAATTGGTGAACATGTAGTATCACCAACTAAAGTGCTCTTTGAATATGGTGATTTGGGATGACCACTAGCCTTTTTTGACACTTTTAGGTGTCAAACAACATCCGTATGTAAATATTAAGGGATTTTTCCCATGTGACCTTGCGTCAAGTCACATTAGAGAAAGACTGAATCAAGAAGACTGGAATCTACCCTCACAAACAAGTATGCAAACAAGAAATGACTACTTTTTACTAGGAGAGAGAAGGAAAGGAGAAAGGAGAAGACTTGCACCTTAAACCCTTTATTCGATGTCAATCCCCGCTCCTACTTCTTGAAGCACTCCTAGTCTCTGTTGGAACCAACCTGCAACATGAAACCAAGATAATTCTGCACAAGGTGGTTATAGGTTCAAGTAGGATATATTATGTGTATAAATCAAAGCATATATGAACAATGAAAAAATATAACATTGAAATGAACACAAGATAGGAGGGGAATATAACTCTTCTATTATTAACAATATGTGAAAGTTGGTTACAACTTGGTTCAAATTCCGGCACTGCTTCACAGCCAACTGCCCGGGTTCTTCCATAAGTCCTTCAAGCATCAACTCAACAACGAGGCTCTTCCTTAGATAACCCAATAAGGATAGGAATACACCTTATGGATATATAGGAGAGGAAGGAATACTGGAAAAAGAGTTTCCAGGTTAGGGGATGCTACTTAGAGAATGAAGGGATTAGGGAAGATTTCTAAATCTCAACAACATAACCTTACCCCATCAGAATTTTCCCCATATTTTCCCTCGGTGGTACTTTTATACCATCCCAAAGAGGTTGGGGAGGTTGAATTCTGTTTAGTATGGGCTTGGGGACGTTGGGAAACAAGCCCAATAAAAAAACCCATCCAAAATTGTGGAAAGATTTTATTTTTCATAAATTTTTAGGGCATCTGCGGGTTGCAAGCTTGCAAGGCGCAAATGTCTGCGTGTTGCATAAAGGAAACCTGTGGATATATGAAAAAGCCAAGTTTTTAAAGTAACTTGATGAGGAGAGTTTGGGATTTTACTTAGCAAGCTAGGGAAAAGGGTAAGGCCATGTCACAAATTCATAGGTGTGGCAATTTGTGCTATAACATATGAACCCTAATGTGTGAGGTCAGAAGGGAAAAATGGTGGCCGAAATACATTATAACTCTGAGAAGCGAGGGTACAATGAAGTAAACTTAGGAAGGTTCCCAAACAATTGATCCAAAAATAGAAACCATTAGCCAAAATCAAGTAAGAGTATTCTCTTCCCAATTCGGGCATACCCATGCTCAAGAGTGATGTAAGAATGGCCTCCAAATCAAGTACATTGTAGATCCATGGTACATATGAACATATGAGAAATGACCATGGCTACGAACAATACATAGTGGATCCATGTGGTATATATGAAGTAGCAAGCATGGCCATGAGGAATACATAATGGATCCATGTGAAAGTAGATAATAGACACGAATAGATACATAATGGAGCTATGTCTAAAAAAAACAAAAACAAAGGATATCTAGGATCAATGGAGTGAACAAGGTGATCCTTTGCAAGTACCAATGTCTGTGGAGTGGTACAATATGTCAGGTTGGAGCACAAAAAATGTGATGCTTGTACTTCACCCGAAGTCTTCAAAACAATTCATTGTAGTATGAGTCTACACTATGCGAATAGATGTGCTGGGGTTGAACATAGTGAGACACTGTTTGATTACCGATCATTGATGTATACCGTTAACAAATGTGAGACAATCCACCGATGATGATAATGGGCATCAAGTCACCATGGTACAATCTGACAAGTGGGAATACATGAGTTGATGTCGAATGCCTGGTAGAATCTATCGAGTAGGGGACATTGATGTATTCCCACTGTCAATAGTGAGGGAACCTACCACTAATCACTGCAAGCCCCAAGGTACCAAATATGACTCTAGATCCATGTCCTAAAGAAAGATGTGCTGAAGTCGATAGGAATAGATCCATTGGAAGGAAGGAATTAAGGCATCCTTCATTATATAGCACGAGGGGTAGTAGAAGACCAAAGATTTGGAAGGAATCAGACGAAAAGATTGTAAGGACCACACCGAGGTACGACTCTGACATGCACCTGATGGAATAGTGCATGGAAAAGACTCTTTGAATAATATCCAATAATGAAGACTACTGAAAAAGATGAGGAATCCTCCAATGGGGTCAAATGGAAACCAATATACCACACAAATCCCTATGTGTGATGATTGTTGTTGATGTTGAACATAAGGGAAACCACTCAGTTAGCGACCAATGATGGTTTTTCATCCATTGAGTGCAAGATCACCTATCAATAATGGAAATAGGCCAAGGTGCAACTCTAGGTCATACTCCCAGAGCAATGTGTCAGAGTCGATAAGAGTAGAACCGCCAACAAGAAGTCAATGGGGACCTTCTATACTAGCATGAGTAAAGGACAACGATACTTGTGATGACGAAACATACTTGACTGAATTGGGAAGGATGACAAGCAAGGTCAGAGACTAACTGTAAAATGGACGACTCAGGCTGAAACTTCCATTGAACAAAAGCACGACACATTATGTGACTTAGGCATCGTGGATGATAAACTAGGATACATTTGTGACACAAGAAGCATCAACAAACACTCCATATGGTTGGAAGAATAACCAACCAGGGGAGATTATACTAAAAAATGAGAAAAAGTCTCCTAAATCCATACTAAACCCAAAATGATGAGATATTGAATCAAGATTGTGCTTTGTTCAAGGGAGAAAAATCTGTTACCAATAAAAAGAGATAGACGCCCTCCCCGCCTTTTTATTTTATTTTTTATTTTTTTTGGTGTTTTTCATATTATTAAATACTGAAAAATAATAAAAGAGTGCTATAGTACATTAAAGTGGAGGAAATGAGTGTCATGGGAAAGCAAACTAGGTCCAAAGTGCAAGGAACATACCTATGCTCAAAGCAAGGAAAACATGTGCAATATAAGGATACTCAGGGAATGTCTCCTCCAGGGATAAAGGTGTCGAGTCACAAAGGCATAAATTATAAGGCTAGCAATTGGTATGAATGCATAAGCAAGTGGTTCAACAATAGCAAGACGAAGTCGACATTAGGCCAAAAAGCGCAAGCACTCAATATACAATGCAATTGAAACTCAACCTCATGTTCTTTTTCATAAATTTAGTCTTCTGAGCCTGAAAAAGAGTAAAACAATACCAAGGAGAACTCTTTTAGTCAAATTTGACTAGAGTATTCCTTTTTCATAATTAGTCCATTTGGTCTGAAAAAGGGGTAAACTTGCACTGAATAGACATCCTTTCAAATCAGTTTAATGAGTGTGAAGGAAAACAAGCTCACTCGACAATCTTTTTATTTTTAAGGAGTCTGAAAATAGATTAACCAAGACTCTGTAATAGAGGGAGTCTTGTAGGTAATAGCCAGAAGAAGATTGAGTAAGAAGAATGAAATTCATACACAATGTCATGGCGGGACTAAACAGGACTCCCAAGCCTAATAGAAAACTTGCAACATGAGCACAATAATACAAAGGGATTCTAAACTAGGATTCCCGTGGAAGGTAGGCTCTACCACATGAATCACAACACTTATAAAAAACAAAGAGAGTTCTGTGTTGCAACTCAGTGGGGTCGATCCTAAGGAAAAATGAAACAAGAAATGGATAATGCAAAAATGCATGGAGGGGAAAACATAACCTATATGCCAGTTTCAAGATCATTACTTGTTAGAACAAATCGACATAGAGAAAAGGTACCAAATAAAATGTCTCCAAAGTCCTGTATATAAGACCAAAAACGCTTACCCAGAAGTTAATAAGTAAAATATAGAAACCTCTGATAAAGACAAGTATTAAGGGATACATAACTTAAAAAAAAGAAACCCTAAAAATACAGTATGTACATAGTACCGCACAACCTTGTGGCTTATGCATAGTAGTTCTCCAGGTAGAGTACATTTCTAGGCTCAAGCCGAGGGTTTCGTTAGTAACCAACTACTAAAGCTTCCAGTTCAGGAGGAGGTCAAAGATCCATAATCGTAGCTTCAAGGATGGCCTCATCTAAAGGAAACTCAACATCCATGAAATTGGGGTTTGATAATGCATAAATACCAGGGCTCAAGGTCTTACAAACAACATGATCAGACTCAACAGGAAATGACAGATTACTCGAGCCAATAGGGAGAAGCAAGGGTTCCCATGCCCCCATCGGATAAAACACCTGATAAATTGTTGAGACCTTGTCTCGAAAGGGTGAACATAACTGGTGAACATAACTATAAAGGATCCTTCTTAGGAGAAATTGAACACCGAGGATAAGACACCACATAATTCATCCGTGGCAGGGAAGAGGCTACTTTAACACTAGAAACACATAAAGGGGAAACCTGAGCTGAAATCGAACTAGGATGGTGATTATGATATGAAAGATAATCAATAGTGACATTGCTTCATTGTGAAGGAAATGCATCACACGAAAGACCTTAGAAACCACAACTTTCATCTCATATACATAATCATTCCTAATAAACAAATTAAATTCTAAAGGGATTGGCACCACTAATAGATTGACAAGGACAATCTTCCCACCTAATATGATAGGCAACTGAGAAAGAATACCCAGACACTCACTAGGTCTTCTGTCAAAATCCAAAAACTCATTATTAGCTGACACAATATTGGGAGAACTCAAAGCTTACCAAGCTGAGGATGATAAAATACTTAAAGAGGATCCTTCATCTACAATACTTTGGAAAATTCCTAATTTATTGATTCCAACCACTATCTTGAAGGGTGGAGAATAAGGAAGGCGAGGCTCTATATTATCATTCCAATCAAAGGAAACCATCCTAGTACTTTGAAGGGGTGTATTTGAAGAGAGTGGAATTCCCCCTTGTTCATAAGGTATTGAACTGGAAATGCTAAGGACACAGTCAAAAGACACATTACTCCCCAAAATAAGAGTGGGATTGACCGAAGATTGCATCAATGAGATCACCTCCTTAGACTTGTCACTCTCCAAGAGAAGAGTGGGATCGATCGAATATTGTATCAATGTGACCACTTCCTCAACCATTGGTTGAATAAGCTGCAATACAACATGGTCAACATATGCATCACCTCCCAAAATGAGACTGGTGTCAGTAGAATATTACATCAACACGACCTCTTTGTCAACCAAATATTGATTAGATTGTTGGGAAACCGAAGATGACTCAGAACTAGAAGGTTCTTTAGACAAGGACCACGCTTCTTGTACCATGGAAATGCCAGGGCACAAATAATTAAGGTGATATACTTTTCAAATATTACAAGGGAACTTGGGATTACGTCCTATACATCTAGGTTTCTCAACCGTATCAATGCCCCCAACATGACTTGTAGTGGTTGGTGGGTTGCCCCCAACATGACTTGTAGTGACTAGAGTTGTGCCTCCAACATGACTTGCAGTGGCTGGTTGTTGGTCTTCAACATGAATTGCATAGGTTTTTTTATGTAATTATAGTATGACTCACAGTGATTCGACTCGTGCCCCCAACATGACTTGCAGAGGTTGGGCGTTGGTATTCAAATTGACTTGCAGAGGTTGATGACATAATTCTAATATGACTCACAATGATTGGACTCATACCCCCAACATCAATTACAGAGGTTGTATGTGTAAATGTGTTGAACCAGGACATAATAGATCTAGCTAAACAATGATACACACATTTGCAGAGAGAATTGGAGAAAGAAGAATAAGGAGAGAAATAATGAAAGAATTCTCATTAACCGTTGTGAATAATGAATAATTTACACATGATATACTCTGTATAACTCAATGAGTTTGACTGGAGGATAACCAATGCACCATAGTGGTGGTCTAGAGTGATATGGACACACACCAATAGTTACGGGAATGAACTTCCACCTAGTCTAGTCTCTCAGGCAGTTACAGGAGTGGACTGCCACCTAGTTGAGTTAACTAGTCAACTAGTCTTCAGTTAACTAACTGAATAGAGAGTAGTGAGGAGTTAACTCAGGGAATCGAGGCTAATTTTCTACTCTAGTGATGATACCAAGGCAAGTTCGAATTAGCATGGTGATGATCCCAATGTTGCATGGTGACAAAACCAATGCAACATCTAAACTCCACTCAACTAGTCAAACTGAAGTGTCAACTGAAAGAGAATATTCTCCAGGTTGAATATTCTCCCCTAAATTATAGGAGACTGCATAATGACTAATTATAACTAATAAACAAGGAAAAACCTTAGGAAAAAGAAATCCTAGGTGTGTGTGAAGTAACTCCAACAGTATATTGATCTTCAACTTTACTTGCATAGGTTGATGACACAATTCCAATATGGCTCGTAGTGACTAGACTCGTGCCCCCATCATGACTTGTAGAGGCTAGGTGCTGGTCTTCAACATGACTTGTAGAGGTTGATTATGTAAGGCCAATATGACTCACAGTGACTGGACTCGTTCCCCCAACATGACTTGCAAAGGCTGGTGACTTCTTCTTCTTACTCTTCCTCTTCCTCTTCCTTTTAGACTTCTGGTTACTAGTACCAAGACTTTGACCAAAAGAGGGAGAAAAATAAGGAGCAAACTTCATTGGTGAAAAAGATAAAGGATCATCATCCATTTGATTCCCATGACATAAAGTGCTTATCTAAGAAGAATCAAGAGAATTCGGGACATTTGGTGTGGTCCATAACCAAATCGGTAGTCCTACATTCAACCCAAGAATGTTCAATGTGGCCATCAAGGGGGCACCAACATTTCCAAATAAAAGAAAATCATAAGAACCCCCTTTGGAAGGGGTCCCTTGGTTGGTATCCTCAAGAAATTTGGCCATATCGTTCTTATGCACAGGTTCATCCCTTGCAGAATTATTCATGTCCATAAAATTCTCACACACAGATTCTGACAAACTAGTGCTATAAAAACCCATGCCTTCTAGGAGGAGGCTCCACACTTTCAAAAGAGAGACCATGGGTCATTCCCGACCAGTAGAGTGGTTGGTCAACCACCCTAAATCAATGATCCAAAAGCAGTGATACTAAAACAACCTAAGGTTAACTATACAAAGCAACACTCCAATAGAAATCCCTAAGAGAAACATTGCAAGCAAATTTTTTTCGAAATATTCAACCTAGGTGGATAAGGTCCTGAGTCCAAAGCAATGAAAAAGTAGAAAGGGACCTTCCAGATGAAGGCATATGTTGATTAAGTCTCGTGGATAGACGAATAAAGGAGTGAGAAGCAGTTATCCCGACCTCCACTAACCAGTCTTGTCCGATGAAAGTACCCATGCTTCGTTGGGAACCCTTCAACAGTACCTAAAAATGTGATAAGAAATATACCCCAGGTACCACGATAAGCCCCCACAGTCACCTCTGAGATCCCTAGGAAAATACACTAAGGTCATCAACTCGTAGTCAGTTTCTGGGGTTTGCAGTTAACAGTCAGGATTGAACACATGGTTAGGGTAACAAATCCCGAAGCTTCGAAAGTGTCGCTTCTCATGGAGGTAAAGGCACTAAAGAAACCCCCAATATACGATCTCTCCACTACGCTTAGTCAAGATTCGGAGGGGCAATCTACTTGGATCTCCTTCATGAAACCTCGTGTTTAGCTCATGTGTTAGAGGAGGCTCCTGACTATACTTATATGACAGTTGGATTTGAGACTCTCCCTATCTCAGACTCCTATGTTTTCTCAATGGCCTTGGAGAGTTATCTCTCCAATCCTAATCCAAGGCGCTAACCCTAAACTTGTTTGTGAACACTAGAAACAAAGTCTATTACATTTTAAGCTTAGCGTTCATTTTAGTGGTTGTTTTTACTCAAGGGGTATGGATATGCAACTGATGTTGTTTGAGACACTTGCAAAAATGAAACTTATAAGAACACTAGCAAAAAAAACTTTACACTAATTCTTCAAATGAAAAAAGAGTTTCAACAAGAATATGCATGAACAATCCTATGCTAGTATCTTTTTCCTTTTCAAATAACAATGCAAGCAATGAAGAGAAAGAAATAAACTTAACTAGCAGAAAAACAGGTTTTTTGTTTTCTTCTATCAAAGCAAAACTAACAAAAGATTCTAAAAGAAATTGTACGATACACGATTCATGGAATTGTTTTTCAAAATGCAAATAATTTTCTTTAAAATACAAGCTAAAAACAAGCCAAGAACAATGGGAAACCAAGAGCAAGATATTTTATGATCTGAAGGTTTTTCACAAGCTTAGACACATTAATACAAAGTAATCACAAACTCAGGAAGCCCAGGATAACATGGAGAAACCCATAAATCTCTCAGAGACTGAAGAAAGAATTTTTTTTCACAAATTTCTCACAGGTCCGCGACTGTGTGAACTGAGACTCACAGATGTCCGTGGGCAATGCATAGTAAAAGTGCGATTATCCACGACTGATATAATAGAAAAGTGTGGATAACTCTATAAAATTGGAAAAAATAAAAAAGGACTTTCAATAGGGAGACTCCTAGAAACGTATGGAAAAGTTTCCAGATAATAAAAGCTTTGCAACAAAGGTTGGAAATCAGGAAAAATCACAGAAATAAAAAAGCACATGCAAGACACCCTATAATGGATCCAAACTAGGAGGCTCCCCAGTATGGTCGCTAATCCTGATTAAGGGATTTTTCCTTTGTGACCTTGGGTCAAGTCACAGTAGAGAAAAACCGAATCAAGAAGACTGAAATCTACCCTCACAAATAAGCATGCAAAAAAGAAATAACTAGTTTTTACTAGGAGAGAGAAGGTAAGGATAAAGGAGAAGACTTGCACCTTAAACCCTTCGTTTGATGTTGATCCCCGCTCCTGCTTCTTGGAGCGCTCTTGGTCTTTGTCGGAACCAACTTGCAATAGAAAACCAAGATAATCCTGCAACAAGGTAGTTATAGGTTCAAGTAGCATATATTATGTGTATAAATCAAAGCATATATGATGTGTATAAATCAAAGCATATATGAACAATGATAACATATAACATTGCAATGAACACAATATAGGAGGGAAATATAACTCTTCTATTGTTAACAATATGTGAAAGTTGGTTACAACCTGATTCAACTTCTGGCACTGCTTTGGAGCCAACTTCTCGGGTTCCTCCACAAGTCCTTCAAGAATCAACTAAAAAATGATGCTCTTCCTTAGATAACCCAATAAAGATAGGGACACACCTTATGGCTATATAGGAGAGGAAGGAATACTGGAAAAATAGTTTCTAGGTCATGGGATGCTACTCAAAGAATGAAGGGATCAGGGAAGCCTGCTAAATCTCAACAACATAACCTTGCCCCATTAGACTTGTCCCCATATTTTCCCTCAATGGTGTTTTTATACCCTCCCAAAAGAGATTGGGGGGGGTTGAATTCCGTTTAGTATGGGCTCAAGGATGTTGGGAAACGAGCTCAACCAAAAAACCCACCCAAAATTGTGGAAACATTTTAGTTTTCATAATTTTTGAGGGCATCTGCGGGCTGCAGGTTTGCAAGTCACATATGTCTGCATGTTGCATAAAGGAAACCCACATATATATGAAAAAACAAAGTTTTTTAAGTAACTTTGATGAGGAAAGTTTGGGATTTTGCTTAGCAAGCTAGGGAAAAGGGTAAGGCCATGTCACAAATGCATAGGTGTGGCAATTTGTGCTATAACATGTATCCCAATGGGATAATAAAGAGCTAAATGAGATGAGCCTAGATTCCATGTTGGATCTTCTCAAATTTTTATTTGATGATGAAGTTCCAAATTCCATGTTGAAACTTCCTTGATTTTATTGTAGACCAATTGTCTGATTAAAGTGATGAAATCTGAACAATGCTCTTGTTAGTCCCTGCTGAAGGCGTAGAGGGACTATATCGATTGATAACTCGTTGAATTCATATTAACTTTCCCTTTGACTATAAATTTTTGCACAATCTCTATTGTTAGAACTAGAGAATAGAAAGCATTATTTTTTATATAATAAAAAATAATTATTTGTCATCATCTCATTGGAGACTAGATTCAAAGTCTTAATGCCAGCTTCGCTATTCCCAATGTTTTAAATGTTTAGATATCCAAAGTTTTGAGCATCGACGCTCTTTTTGAATTTTTTTATTTTATTGAAATGTTTACATACCAAAATTTTTGAGCATTGACACTCTTTTTGAGGTACTTGAATAGGCATGACAACTTAAATGTTTACATAGCGCGAGGCCCTTAAACATGCTTGCCAAATTTAAATGTTTACTTAAATAGGCCCGTCAGAGTACATTTTTCCTCCAATTTTTGCATACAATTTTGCAGTGAATTTGAGCAATATTGTTGTCCACCGCCATTCACATAGTCATCATATGTTTCATATTTCTTCTATGTTTGGAATGCAATTTAGTCATCATTGAAGATACATATATTCTTTACTGGTTCATTGGTTGCTGCTTGTTCACTAGTTCGTTGGTTCGTTAGTTGATGCTTGTTGTTGTTTGGTTCAACTTTGCAAGTTTGAAGTCCTAGACCTGTAGTTTGATCTAGTTGGTGCTTGCTCACTGGTTTGTTTCTTGCTGCTTGCTTTTGTTTGCTTCAAATTTGCAAGGTTGGAGTCCTACACCTATAGTTGGAGCTGTTTTTTCACTTTGCAGGGTTCAAATGCTACACCCGCAATTGGACCTACAATTCTGTCATTCACCATTGAGGAGTAAGTTTCAATACCATAGTTTCATTCGTATTCGTTGTTTACTGTTTACAATTTACAGTTTTCAAGTAAGAATGTTTAAGTATTTATTCATCATTCTTATCCTTCAAAATTTCCATAGAGGTTGTTATATCTTTTTCTCCTGCTCTTAAATTTTCCTCCATTTTTTCCCCCAAACTCTGCACCATGTGCATGCCAATGTCGTCTGCATGATTCCGACTATCATTTTTTCTAGCATTACAAATCCCGGTCCTTTGCTGTATGTGACGAAGTGGAAATATAACACCTCAATTGAATAAGGAAATTCTTTAGCCTTCCCACCTTGCCTCGATGATATTCACACCTTTCCCGGGAATGAGTACCTACCTATCCCGTAAAGGTATCAAACCCGTGTGTTTCACATGAAAAGACGATGTCAACTTGTTGTCTTTGGAAAATTTTCTTGTAGAAGAAAACGACAGGTACGCGTAGAAGGGATAAGTATGATACAACGATAACCTTGCCGCAACAAAATTGCACACCATTGTTAGGCATTATCCATCTTTATCGGTGACATATTTTAGTAAGTTATAAAGAAAAAGTTCCAGGACCTGAAATGCAAATCATGGGTAATTCCAGGACATGTTGTTGCACTTTGCAGGGTTGAAATCCTACACTCACAATTGGAACTGCGATTTTGTCGTTCATCATTGACGAGTAAGTTTCAATACCATAGTTTCATTCATATTTATTCTTTACTGTTTACTATTTACAGTTTGCAAGTCATAATGTTTAGGCATTTATTCATCATTCCTATCCTGCAAAATTTCCATAGAGGTTGGCATATCTTTTCCTCCTGCTCTTAAATTTTCCTCCATTTTTTTCCCCAAACTCTGCACCATGTGTATGCCAATGTCGTTTGCACAACTCCGGCTGTCATTTTTTCTAGCATCACAAATCCTGGTCTTTTTCCGTATGTGACGAAGTGGAAATCTAACGCCTCAATTGAATAAGGAAATTATTTAGCCTGCCCACCATGCCCTCAATGATATTCCCACCTTGCCCTAGAATGAGTACCTACATGCCTTTGCAAAATGTTCTTGTAGAAGAAAACCGCAGGTAGGTGTAGAAGGGATAAGTATGATACAAAGGTAACCAAGCTGCAACAAAATTGCACACCATTGTCAGGCATTATCCATCTTTATCGGTGACATATTTTAGTAAGTTATAAAGAAAAAGTTCCAGGACCTGAAATGCAAATCCTGGGTAAAGGATGAAGATAAAACACAAAACGAGCCAGGTCCAAACATTAATGCTGATTTCAGAGTATCCTCCCAGATGATAATTAGAACTCTTATAAGGGTTTAGCCTTCCAATAGTTGATGAGAAGACGAGAAAAAGGTTGTTAAACTGTCAAATTTCTTTTGGCCAATGGGATTGACAAACAAAAAATTGTTAGGCCAATGTTTTGTGATTTTCTAGCTAAATCTCTTCTATATAGTTTATACAATGGTATTTACACACAAAAAATTGCCGGGATAGTGTTTTGCAGTTTGCTAGCTAAATACTCAATCTTTGTACTGAGCAAATTGATACTATTATTTTATTTTCATTATCTCTTCTATATGGTTGGGCACAAACTATAGCTTTGTTTCTTTGTCATATGCTATAGAAACCACAAAGCACTGGATTTGAGATGAACAAAGGTTGAAGGATACATAGCAGAGTTGGTATGCATTCCCAAACTTATACTTATCTTTTTTGCTATTTTCCTATTATCTAAACATAACTAAGAAACATCTTGAAAAACACAACTTAAAAGAAGGAGCAATAAATAGATGTTGAATGCTATCAAATAGATGCACACTCCATTGTACATGAAAACATCGACCAGGTATTGCGTAACAATCCCCTTTTCAGATTAGCTGCATTTTCATATACTGCAGGAGATTGCCTCTTCGATGCATTTCAAGTTCTATTGCACTTCCGTTATTCCTCAATTGAGCTGCGCAATGGATTGATAGAGCATTTCTTGTCTTATTTAGAAAATGGAAACATTGAGGCATTAGAGTTGTATCAATACAAATTGGCATATGATTTTCTTTTCCAATTGCATGGAATACATGATGTCAGTACGTATCTTTCAAAGATGCGATTCTCTGCATCTGAAACCCTACCTCCACACGAGAGAGGACTTTGGGAGATACGTTCTGTATACGGTGGCTAGCCAAGTGGCGGAATATATCAATTGGAATTTGGTCATTAACAAGAAAAAAAAGATATCTACTATTCAAAAAAACTGCATCTAGAGATCCATATTGTATCTTGTTCCATGATGCCAATCCTTTAAGTGGTCATTATGAACCACTACTCTATAAAAAATTATCCATATGGAATCTTGGAGGATCTGATATTTACTTCTCCCTAACCTGCAACGACCTTCAATCCCATTGGAAACGACTTATGCATCATATGAACTCTCATGGATTACACATATCAACAACTAGTACATCTAACTGTGGAGATAGTCTATTCAATGAAATCTACTATTTGATAGAAATGGAGTTTGATGTGCATTCACTGTGCCTTTACACTGTACAATCCTTTTGCAATGCAATTATAGGTGGCAGTCAACAGACATTTGACTGCTTGCATCAACACCTTCTACCATATCTCATAGAAAGTATGCTGACAATTGAAAGTTGGCAACAATATCTTGTAAATATGGCAATGCCATATAAGAAAGGAAATATAGAGGGTGGGACATTTTTTTTACACTAGATATGTGTCATATTCAGAGTAAATATCCAGGTCTGGTCAAGCCTTTCAGATGATACTGTCCATTTTTACTATATTGATTCAAACTACGATAAAACAATTGACATCATATCGTCGAAAACAGATACGCCACACATCCATTATCAACCTTTGATAATAAATACTTCTAGTTCAAGATTCACTGTCCATGCCAACCAAACCGCATCAAATCTACATAAGCGTCGCATGTTATGTAGTCACGATGAAACTCATCCCAATTGTCATCTGGTGCTAGAGAGATTAAACAAAAAGCATAGAATAAATTATCACAACTTGGAAAAGGTCATACGTGAAATACATAAATACATTAGTGCACTTCCTTCTAGACCTCTCAATTGTACGACCGATCATCCTAAGGTGGAAGGAAGCTTGAGCAAGAAACACAAAATCACATATCACAACCTAAATTTTTTTGTGCGTGCACAACATGAGTGCATTTACACACTTCCTAATGAACACAAACATCATATGTCCTATGACAAAGAACATCACCATTTGCATCATCAACATGGTGAGGAGGCAATTCCCATAACAAATGTCGATTCCACCTTCAACATGGCTTGTCAACATGTGAAACTAGTTTCGAGTGGAAACCATAAGCTAACCTGCCAGATGTTGAAAAAACAGATACGCAAGAGAAACAAATGCAACTACATATCCCACAATGGTCATGGTACTGATCGAGGGGGAAATATCACATATCATACATTAGATCAAACACTGCACAATGCTAGCATTGAAAATCAATGAACAATTTCTACGCATCCTTGTCTAGGAAAAAGAGATGCAAAGAAAAGCTATATGAAACAAATTGAAGACACTCCTTGCATTGCATGTGCAATTTGTGAGGAATTACATTTCGCAAAGAAAATTAATTCTTTTAACCCTGACTTGCAAAAAGAATACATCAGCTTGACACTAAATTATAAAACATTTTCCACTGGCAAAAATTGTCTTCCATGCAAAAGATCACTTGAAAATGGAAAACTGCCACAATTTGCAGCACCTGACCAAATAAGATATAACACACCACTACTAGATGTAAGTACACTTACAGAACTTGAAGAGAGACTAGTGTCTCTACGAATTGCATTTGCACAGATCAAACCATGGGGCTTTAAACGATCCCAAATCGGCTTAACATGGTCAATTATTAACGTACATGTCTAACTAGATGTTATTCAAAAAGCGCTGCCACAATCCATGAGTGAAACAATGACGATTTTTGTAGCTCTCAAAAGATGTTTGCAATACAAGAATTCATACTAGACAGGTAGAGTGCGTGTACACATTGTCATGAAAGCATTAAAAGAACTATGTTCCAGAAGCCTGTACAAGGTGAAAAACATTTGTATAAATGAGAACTAGAACCATGTTCTTGAACAAGGAAATGAAAACTTTGCAAAAACTTCTGAGACTACTACTGACTTTGATACAAGTGATGAATCCGAGAGTGAAAGACCTATGGAAACATTGATACATGGATTCACTGACTCACAACACAATCGTGACTTGCAAGACAAGATTTTGGAAATCACACCTGCTGAAGGGAAATGTCCACTTGGAATATTGAAGGACAAGTTTGCGGAGGAAATGAACTTCCCAACACTATTCTATGGAGATCCACGTGCCACTGACATCACAAAATGATTCAACTACCAAAAAATAGTTCGATGGGAATAGCTACATTCAAGCAATGACTTCTCCTATCACACAACAAATTTGTTTTTCAAAACAATGCACATACTAATTCAGAAAGTGTTGTCTTGCATATGGGTCTGAATAAGAAAAGGCCAGCTACAAGGAAGAAAGTTATTGGCAAGAGATGTCAAGCACAAAGAAAACCTAGAAAAAATCCTAAAATCTGATATTGGATACATAGATTTCAAAAACATTCGCATCTCTCTTGGCTACTTGTAGCAAAACAAGAAAACTATATTTGCAATGATTCGACAATTGGGACCTACAACTTTTTTCATCACATTCACAAGTGCGGAGCATCGTTGGGATCTGTTGGTGACTATGGTGTCTACATTTTATAGGAACAGGAAAAGGAAAAAACAAATTGAGACCTTGGAAAATGATGACATTGACTACCTCATGAGAAAAGACCCAATGACATGTATTCGTTACTATAGACATAGAGTAAATTCTTTGAGGCAATTGATATTTCATGACGAAACATTCTTCAGAAGAATATTAGACTACTGTTTTGTAACTGAGCTCCAAAATAGAGGGAATGAACATGACCACACACTATTATGGATAGAGGATGCACCGATCTATGGAAATGACAACAACTTGAAAATTGAGCAGTTTCTGGACAAATACATAACCTGCAACAAAGATCATTTGGATCAATAACAAGAAGGTGTAAAAAACGAAAGAATGCACAGTGCAGATACAACTTCTTTATGCCACCGATGAGAACAAGAAGAATCATAGAACCAATTACTTTAGAGGACAATGTTCTCATTGAGAAATAAAAATATTTGTTCACATTTCTAGAACAACGAGACTTCGATGAATTAATGAGATTTGAAGACTTCTTGGTGGAACTAAATTTGACAGAAGATGAGTACATCCAAGTGATACAATCTACACTTAAGCAACCAACAATTTTCCTTAAATGAAAACTTTCACATATTTGGAACAATGGTTTCTCCAAGGACATGCCAAATATGTGGAATGAAAATACAGATGCACAATTTGTCGTCAATGCATATGTTGCTGCATCGTATTGTACCTCTTACATGAAAAAGGTTGATATATCTATGACAAGTGCATTCATAAGAATACACAGAGAACATGAAAAAAGTCAAATTGACGCTATGCAAATGATACGTACACTTGGAAATACATTACTTAATATTCAACAAATGTCTGCTCAACAAGCAGTCTACATCGCACTTTCCCTGCCTCTGAACTATAGTTCAAGGAAATGTGTCTTCATAAACACATCTCCACATGACACACATACATTCATTCTTAAACCACCATTCTTGATAAAACAAGAGCCCGATAATTCCGAGGACGTGATATGTCGCTCTATTATTGATTACTACCTCCAACGTCCACCTCCCATTAAGCATATCTCCCTTGCAAAATTCATATCGCATTACAAAAAAAATGGTACACAAATATCAAAAAGAAAAAAACCAAATGTAATACGCTTTGTCAAATACAACAAACACACCGATTATGAAATTTTTTGTAGAGAGAAACTATTGTTGTATGTTCCATTTGATCAAAATGAAGACACATTAAAACATACCTTCGCTACATGGGAAGCTGCATATACTGTTTATGAGACTACAATACAAACCAATGAGGCTAGATTTACATACAATGTCAACCCAACATGGGCTGATTTAGAAAGTGCACTTGAAGAAATAGAGAACCCTGACAATGTTGATGAAACATCAATAGAGCATAAAAGAACTATAAATTTCTATGAATCCTATGACTTGCAAGCATATTTTCCTTGTCCTCGAGCAGTTTCCATTGAAAAATATATCAATCTTGGGTTTAAAGTCACATAACATCCTTTCTTTATCGAAAACGAAGAATACTACAGAGTTAGACGACTGTTGAATCGAGAGCAGCAAGAAATCCTAAAGGATATTGCAATGAAGAAACGCTTAAACATGCACACTCCCATGCACTTGTTCCTTACAAGCGGGGAAAGAATAGGGAAGACATTCACATCGAAAGAACTATTCCAAATTCTTATACGAATGTATGATTCAAACAGTTCGAGTGACCCTATGAAACCAAAGGGACTGATCCTTGCATATACATGAAAAGATGCATATAATGCAGGTGGAACAACAGTCCACTTTGCATTATTGATGCATTTTAAAAAGTCACATTTTCTTCTACTCAACAAAGAAATGTTAGATACCTTGTCAAAGCTTTATGATGAACTGCAAATTGTGTTCATAGATGAGGCATCCTTGATTGGAAGTCACTTCTTATATTCCATTGACAATTGACTAAGAAACATAAAACATATCCAAACCAAATACTTTGGAAACCTTGATAGGGTATTCTGTGGGGATCTTTACTAGGCACAATCCATAGACGATTCTCTCATATTTGAGCAACCTATGGTCAACATGCAAACAAGGACGCATGAATTTTGTAAAGACAACATAAAATGCTTTGAATTACATACTACAATGCGCCAGACAAATGGAAAATTTATTGCAATTCTAAATAGAATGTGGGCAAACAACCAAACATGTGATGACTTAACTTATATCAATTCAAGTTGCATGTGATCTGCCCCAACCGACCCAAACTTCCCTTACCTATTCTACAAGAATAAGGATGTTGCAACACATAACATGCCTAGCAATGATATCATCATCAATTCAATTGATCTTGAAGAATAAAAGCATGGCAATGTACCATGCCTTCAACATACATTAACTTTCCCTTTGCAACTTGTCCTGAAATTAGACATACTAGTTGAAATATATGTCTGCAACTATGATTCACAAGATGGCCTGGGGAATGGTGCAGTGATACAGGTGGATATTGGTGGTCACCCACCTATTCCAATTGGCTCCTCGTGTCCTTTTTTGTTCAGCACGTTCTTCTATACTGCTCTGTAATTATGGGTTCTACACTTCTAGGGATGTCAGAATCCCCACACATCCTCTAGGTGGATATGGGTGGCCTCTCGCCTAATCCAACTAGCTTGTTTTGTATGTTTTCACGTCGACACATCTTGTTGTACTTTCGGGGCCGTTTTGGGGCCCTAAACATTGTTTTTTTGGCTCGCCGGAGTCAAACTGTAAACAAAGTCAAGGTTTGATGATGAAATGTGTAGTTCTCTGAAAGACCTTTCCAACAGGCTATTACGCACCTAAAGAAAATGTCATATGTAAAAGTTACGGCCCTAGGAAGTTGAGGTATCAAATTACACCAACTTACCTATAGGGCCCACATGACTTTTGGCGTTTCACCTTCTAGGGTTAGGGTTTTGGATGTCTAGGGTTTTGACATTCATGAGTAATATCAAAAAGGCCTATGGAGCCTCATTGTAATCCATTTTGCTCAGACAAATGAGCGTAGCAACCACATCTCTTCACAAAGATAACTACCACCATTCAAGCAAGTTTCAATTCTGCAGTTTTAGAGTTTCAACCTATTTCATTATTTAATAGAAGATATTTTTCACTGGATATTTGTGTTATTCTCCATATCTCTGTGTTTATTGCATTTAGTCTATTAATTAGTTCGTTCCACTCTTAAATATAGATCAATGGTATCAGAGCAATTTGCTCTTCATTTATTTTTCTTCGTGCATGTCCCCGACAAGATCTGGGTACAAGAAGTTGGGACTCGAACCAATCGAGCCATTACTAGATCATCCACGCCGAGCCCAAAAACAACCCATGGGAGAGAAAAAGAAATATGATGGAGCAGGAGATCCTATTAAAATGTTGCTCGAGGAAGCCCTCGTGCGACAAAGGAACAAAATGATGGACAACTTCGCGTAGATCCTTCGACGACTGCCCACAGGAGAAGCATCTTCATCAAGCGGCCATGCAACCCCCTTCAAGGTACAAGTAAAATTTTATATTCCATTATTTGAAGGACTAATAGATGTGGATGTTGTAGATAAATGGTTGAATCTGATTGAAGGATATTTTTCGATCCATAATTTTTTCGATAGGGAAAATATCACTTTTGCACTCCTCAAGGTCGTTCCCCATGTTAAAGATAGGTGGGATACTTACTCTGAGCAAAGGGCCGTGGAGGAATCTACAATATTTGTGGTGGCCCCTACATGGGATTCCTTCTGGGACACCATTAAAGTACAATAATACCCTATTGGAAGCTACGAGGATGAGTACACCAGATGGACCACCCTACGTCAAGAAAGGGACCAGACAGTACAAAATTTCACCAATATTTTCCATACCCTACCCACCAAGTTGGGTATCAAAGACTCTGAGCATCATCTAGTGCTCAAATACCATGGATGTTTGCATATATACATTCATACAAAAATGGAGTTCATAGACACCTCCTCTTTGGGAAAGACTTATAGATACACTGTCAAGATCGACCAGAAATGTAAGCAGAAACAACGAGAGTTTGGATCTGCAAACCCCTCACAATCGAAGCAGGGAAAAGCCAGCCCCAACCCACATAGCAAGGGATCAAGTCGAGATGGCCACCCTAAGGACAACCAGTCCAAGCCACAACAAAAGAAGGGCAATGAGAAGAGGAAGAAGGAGACGAGAAAATGGTGTGAGTACCATAAAAGTCCTTGGCACAACATCGAAGAATGTCGCTCCAAGCAGTCCCTCGTGGCCGAGCTTAAGGATTCCAAGTCAGAGGCCAATTCTGATTCTAAGTCAAATCCTAAAGGAGGGAAGCAGATTATTGATGCTGAACCCAGTGCCACTATCGCTACCACCAAAGTCCGACTGAGCGAACCAGAAGAACCATAGGAAGGGGAATGCATCTTTCACTCACAGATGTGGGTCAAGGGGGCTCCAATTCATTTCATTGTTGACACCGGTAGTCAGAAGAACTTGATTTTAGCAGAGGTCTTCAAGTGGCTAGAGCTGCTAACGACATTGCACTCACAGTCCTACACCATCATCTAGCTTCACCAAGGAAGAGATCTCTGTGTAAGCCAACAATGTCGTTTTCCCTACTACATCAAGCCTTTCAAAGATGAGGTACTATGTGATATTTCTCTCCTTGAAGTTTGTGATGTTATTTTAGGACAACCATATTTGTGGAGGTGCCATGTTGTGTATGAGTCTAGACCCCGTAGTGTTATTATTACTTTGGGTAGACAATTGTACAAGATCCCAGAGGTAGCGCCACCTACTGCTAAGAAATGCAGTAAGGTCATTTCACAGAATGAGAAGTTCGTCTTCTTTGTGATCCTTTCTCATAGTAATCAGAAGGTCGCCACCACATCCACGACGTCTACACAACACCTCTCTTCGCAACATAAGCAAGTGGACAGGATCGTGGAAAAATACATAGACATCTTCTCTTCACCTACAAGGGTACCGACACATTGAAAAGTCAAGCATCCAATTGATCTGACCCCTGATGCACCTCTACCTAATGGACCAGTCTATCAACGCTCACTGATGGAGAATGACGAAATTAGGCATCAGATTCGATAGATTCTTCAAAAAGGGAACATCAAATCCGACACCTCCCCTTGTAGAAGCCCGATTGTAATGGTGCATAAGAAGGATGAGACTTGACGACTCTGCATTGATTATAGACACTTAAACAAAATCAAATTAAGGAACTGCTACCCAATTCCCAGGATTGATAAACTTCTTGACCAACTCAAGGGGGAAAATTTCTTCAAAAAGATTGACCTAAAGTCTGTCTACCACCAGTTTCCCATCGAACCAACTGATGTAAGGAAGAAAACCTTGAAGTCTAAAGAAGGTCTCTATGAATGGCTAGTCATTCCCTTTGGCTTAACAAATGCACTAGCCACTTTCACGAGGTTGATGGATGATGTATTGAGACCCTTCACCAACTCCTTTGTGGTGGTATATTTTGATGACATCCTCATCTTCAACAGAACGTGGGAAGAGAACTTGCGGCATATTCAACAAGTTTTGAGCACTCTACGGTAGCACAAGCTATATGCCAACTTGGAAAAATGCTCTTTTGGCATGAACAAGGTCTAATACTTGGGATACATTGTTGATGAGCATGGGGTACATGTTGATCCAGCTAATATCCAAGTCATTTGTGACTAGCCTGCCCCAACCACATTGACCGAGCTTCAGAGCTTTCTGGGGCTAGCCAACTTCTACCGATGGTTTGTGTTGGGATTCTCCCATATTGCATGGGCCCTTAGCCAGGTGATCAAGGGAGATGGTAGTTCCAAGATCATGTGGGGGAAGGAGAAACAACGAGCATTCGATGATATGAAGCATTTCTTGTGCTCAACTCTGGTACTGCCCTTTCTCGATCTGCAACAACCATTCAAGATTGAGACTGATGTATCTGACTATGCCATGGGCACAATTCTCACTCAGCACGAGCATTCGGTTGCATACCATAGTGAGACACTCTAAGATACTATTCATAAATACCCCAACTATGACAAGGAAATATATTTCATTGTACAAGACTGTCGTTAATGGAAACATTACATTATGGGGAAAGAGACGATCATACACATTGATCACAAGCCTCTGCAAGTCATACAGACACATGGAAAATTGCAGAATGATCGCCATGAGAAGTGGTCCATCTACTTGAAATAGTTTCATCTCAACATCAAGTATAAGACATGTATCTCCAATCGTGTCAATGACTGCCTCAGTTAGCCTCTTGTGGCTGCACTCACCACTGTGCTCCATTCCTATGGACATGAAGCCTCTGAGTGGCCCCAACTTTATTAGCAAGATTTGGACTTCGCCACCACATATCATATCTTGGGTACAGGTGCAACTGTCATTGATTTTCACATTCGGGACAAACTCTTATGCCACCTTGTCCATATCTGTGTTCCTACAAATGAGCATGCAAAGATGATTTGGGAAGCCCACTACAGTCGGGTGGTGGGACATTTTGGTGTAGAGAAAACTGTTGTTGTTCTTTAGAAACATTTTTATTGGCCAAAACTTCGATAGGACGTCAACAAGTATATCAGATCTTGCACTGCCTGTGCCATTGCCAAACCATCCATCAAGAAGAAAGGCTTATATACCCCTCTTCCGATTCTTGAGAAGCCTTGGGAATCCATCTGAATGGATTACATGTCTGGATTTCCATCCACCAAGAAAGGAAATGATTGCGTGTTTGTGGTCGTTGATCAGTTTTTGAAGATGGCCATCCTCACAGCCTGTAAGAAGAATTTCATAGTGGTATATACTGCCAAGCTCTTATTCGAATGAGTGTGGGTCCACTTTGGGATACCACATACCATCATCTCTGACCGAGACAACATGTTCCTCAACACCTTTTGGCTGAGTCTCTGGTCTCTGTTGGACACCAAGCTCACAAAATCCATTTCTTTCCACCCCCAAATCGATGGCCAAACAAAGGTCTTCAATCAGATGATTGTGCACATCCTCTGTATGTATAATTCTAAGAATCCATGTACTTGGGAAGGGACTCTCCCCTGTGTCAAACACATTTACAACATGGATCTTCATAGTTCCACCGAACATAGCCCATTTCAGGTAGGTCTGGGATTCCAACCCTTGGGACCCATTGTTGTTGCACTCCCTCTTTCCACTGCATAGACAAACTATTCCCTTGATCAGTTTGAGATCGACAAAGCCACCAAATTCATTGAGAGGATTCAACACATCCGCCAA
Source organism: Picea engelmannii (assembly GCA_009831015.1). NCBI lineage: Eukaryota > Viridiplantae > Streptophyta > Pinopsida > Pinales > Pinaceae > Picea > Picea engelmannii. Next base: position 59,339 of record ML791213.1, read on the forward strand.
CAGGTCTAGGAGATTTTTCAAAAATCCAATGCTAAGTACAAGCAACACCATGATCAACACAGGGTACCACACTAGTTTCAGTTTGGTGACAAAGTCTAGTTACATATGTAGAAGGAGCGTCTCACTGGGCCCCATCGAAAGATTTTCCCACTTCTTTATGGGCCTTACACTATCACAAGGGCTATGGGTAGCAATGATTTTAAGCTCAACACTCCACCCTTCCTTGGTCTGCATCCAATATTTAATGTGGACCTCCTTCGAGCATATTTTCCACCATTATTGGACACTTATGAGATTGCAGAACAACTGAAACCAACATAGCTCAACCCTGACTGCATGGAACAAGAATCCACTGATCATATCATGGAAACATAGGTCAATGGAACTCGCTAGAAATGGATCCAACTTGATCGGGTTGTCAAAGCAATGCAACTCCTACACGAAGGCAAGTGGCTCACCCGGGGCCAAATCCAACAGAATTTTCCTCACTGGATGGGGGAACTCAATGCAATGGAGACCATTGCTTCCTAAGGGGGGATGATTGATCCAGGTGGATATTGGTGGCCACCCACCTATTCCAACCGACTCCTCGTGTCTATTTTTGTTCAACATGTTCTTCTGTATTGCTTTGTAATTGTGGGTTCTACACTTCTGGAGATTTCAGAAGCCCCACACATCCTGCAGGTGGATACGGGTGGCCTCTTGCCTAATCCAATTGTCTTATTTAGTATGTTTTCATGTCAACACTTCTTTCTATACTTCTGGGGCCATTTTGGGGCCCTAAATGTTGTTTTTTTTTTTTTTTGGCTTGCCACAGTCAAATTGTAGACAAAGTTAGAATTTGATGACAAAATGTGTAGTTCTGTGAAAGACCTTTCCAACAAGCTATTACATGTCTAAAACAGAGGTCGTATGAAAAATTTACAGCCCTAGGAAGTTGAGGTACCAAATTACACCAACTTACCTATAGGGCCCACATGACTTTTGGCGTTTCACCTCCTAGGGTTAGGTTTTTGGATGTCTAGGGTTTTTGCATTCATGAGTAATATTAAAAAGGCCTATGGAGCCTCATTGTAATCCATTCTGCTCAGACGGATGTGCGTAGTAGCCACATCTCTTCTCAGAGATAACTACCACCATTCGAGCAAGTTTTAGTTCTGCAGTTTCACAGTTTCATCCTATTTCATTATTTAATAGAAGATATTGTTCACTGATATTTGTGTTATTCACCATATCTCTGTGTTTATTGTATTCATTCTGTGAATCAGTTAGTTCCGCTCTTCGTTCATGTCCTTGACAAGATCTGGGTACAAGAAGTTGGGACTCGAACCAATCAAAGAATTACCAGACCTATAGTGTCGAGCCTAACAACAACCCATGGGAGACAAAAAGAAAGATAATGGAGCAGGAGATCCTATTAAAATGTTGCTCGAGGAATCCCTCGTGCGACAAAAGAATGAAATGATGGACAACTTCGTGCAGATCATTCGACGAATGCTCACAGGAGAAGCATCTTCATCAAGCGGACATGCAACCCCCTTGAAGGTAAAGGTAAATTTTGATATTCCATTATTTGAAGGATTGATAGATGCATATGCTGTAGATAAATGGTTGAATCTGCTCGAAGGATATTTTTTGGTCCACAATTTTTCCAATAGGGAAAATATCACTTTTGCACTCCTCAAGGCCGTTCCCCATGTTAAAGACTAGTTGGATACTTACTCTGAGCAAAGGGCCGTGGAGGAATATACAATATTTGTGGTGGCCTCTACATGGGATTCCTTCCGGGACACCATTAAAGAATATACTACGCTGTTGGAAGCTACAAGGACCAGTAAACCAGATGGACCACCCTACGTCAAGAAAGGGACCAAACAATACTAGATTTCACCAATATTTTCCATACCCTAAGCAAAAAATTGGGTATCAAAGACTATGAGCATCATCTAGTGCTCAAATACTGTGGTTGTTTGCATCGATACATTCAGACAAAAATGGAGTTCCTGGACATTGCCTCTTTGGGCACAACTTATAGATACACTGTCAAGACCGAGAATAAATTTAAGCAGAAACAATGAGAGTTTGGATCTTCAAACCCCTCACAACCGAATTAGGGAAAAGGTAGCCCCAACCCACACAACAAGGGACCAAGTTGAGATGGCCACCCTCAGGAAAACCAGTCCAAGCCGCAACACAATATGGTCAATGAGAAGACGAAGAAGGACACAAGAAAATGGTGTGAGTACCATAAAATTTCTTGGCACAACATTGAAGAATGCCACTCCATAAAGTCCCTCGTGGACGAGCTAAAGGCTTTCGAGTTAGAGGCCGATTCCGATTCCAAGTCAAATCCTGAAGGAGGGAAGCAGATTATTGATGTTGAACCCAATGCCACTGTCACTACCACCAAAGTTCGGCCGCGCGAACCAGAAGAACCAGAGGAAGGGGAATGCCTCTTTCGCTCTCAGATGTGTGTCAAGGGGGCTCTGATTCATTTCATTGTCGATGTTGGTAGTTGTAAGAAGCTAATTTCAACAGAGGTCGTCAAGCGCCTGGACCTGCCAATGAAATCGCACCCACAACCCTACACCATCGGCTGGCTTCGCCAAGGAAGAGATCTCCGCATCAGCCAACAGTGTCGTCTGCACTATGACATCAAACCTTTAAAAGATGAGGTACTATGTGATATTTCTCCCCTTGAAGTTTGAGATGTTCTTTTAGAAAAAACATATTTCTAGAAGCATCATGCGGTGTATGAGTCTAGACCCTGTAGTGTTATTATTACTTTGGGTAGACAATTGTATAGGATCCCAGAGGTAGCGCTGCCTACTGCTATTTCTTTAATCTCTACTAAGTAATGAAGTAAGGTCATTTCACAGGCTGGGAAGTTCGTCTTCTTTGTGATCCATTCTCATAGTAAGCAGAAGGTCGCCACCACATCCCTAGCCTCTACGCAACACCTCTCTTCGTAGCATAAGCAAGTGGACAGGATTGTGGAAGAATACAGAGACATATTCTCCTCACCTACAGGGGTACCAAAACATTGCCAAGTTAAGCATCCAATTGATCTGACTCCCAACACAACTCTACCTCATGGACCAGTATATTGACGCTTGTTGATGGAGAATGAAAAAATTAGGCGTCAGATCCGAGAGATTTTTGAAAAGGGGCACATTAGACCCAACCCCTCCCCTTGTGGAAGCCTGATTGTATTGGTGCAAAAGAAGGACGAGACTTGGCAACTCTGCATTGATTACATAACCTTAAACAAAATCACATTCAGGAACCACTACCCCATTCCTAGGATTGATGACCTTATTGAACAACTCAAGGGGGAAAATTTCTTTAGCAAGATTGACCTAAAGTATGGCTACCACCGGGCTCCCATTGAACCAACTGATGTATGGAAGACAACCTTCAAGGCTAAAGAAGGGCTCTACGAATGGATAGTGATGCCTTTTGGCTTAACAAATGCACCAATCACTTTCATGAGGTTGATGGATGATGTATTGAGACTCTTCACCAACTTATTTGTGGTGGTATATTTGGATGAAATCCTCATATTCAATAGAAAATGGGAAGAGCACATGCGACATATTAAACATGTTTTGAGCACTTTGCGACAACACAAGCTGTATGCTAACTTGGAAAAAGTCTCTTTTGGCATGAACAAGGTCCAATACTTGGGATATATTGTTGATGAACATGGGGTACATGTTGATCCAACTAAGATCCAAGTCATTCATGTCTGGCCAACCCTGACCACACAGACCGAGCTTCAAAGATTTATGGGGCTAGCCAACTTCTATTGACAGTTCGTGTTGGGATTCTCCCATATTGCATGGAACCTCAGCCAGATAACCAATGGAGGTGGTAGGTCCAAGTTCATTTGGGGAAAGGAGCAACAACGAGCATTCGATGATCTGAAGCATCGCTTATGCTCATCTCTGGTACTATCCTTGCTTGATCTGCAACAACCATTCAATATTGAGACTGATGCATCTGACAATGCTGTGGGCGCAGTTCTCACTCAAAACGGGCATCCGATGACATACCATAGTGAGACACTCTCCGATACTGTCCAAAAATACCCCACCTATGACAAGGAAATGTATTCCATTGTACAAGCTTGTTGTTAATGGAAAGATTACATTCTGGGGAAAGAGACGATCATACACACTGATTACAAGCCTCTGCAGTTCATACAGACACAGGGAAAATTGCGGAATGACCTCCATTAAAAGTGGTCCAGCTACTTGCAATAGTTTCATCTCAACATCAAGTATAAGACAAATATATCCAATTGTGTCCCTGATTGCCTCAGTCAACCCTCTGTGGCTACACTCACCACTGTGCTCCATTCTTGTGGACATGAAGCCTCTGAGTGGCCCCAACTTTATTAGCAAGATCCAGACTTTGCCACAACATATCATCTCTTGGGTACATGTGAAATTGTCTCTGTTGGACACCAAGCTCACAAAATCAACTGATTTCCACCCCCAAACCAATGGCCAAACATAGGTAGTCGATCAAATGATTGTGCACATCCTTCGCATGTACAATTCTAATCATCCACGTACTTGGGACGAGAGTCTCCCCTATGTCCAACATAGTTACAACATGGCTCTTCATAGTTCCACTGAACATAGCCCATTTCATGTGGGTATGGGATTCCAACCCTTGGGACCCATTGATGTTGCACTCCATTTTTACATCGCAAAGATAGACTCTTCCCCTGATCAGTGTGCGATCGAGAAAGCCACTAGATTCATTTACTAGACTCAACACATCTGCTAATAGGTCTAGGAGATTTTGCAGAAATCCAATGCTAAGTACAAGCAATGCCATGATCAACACAGGGTACCACACCAATTTTAGGTTGACGACAAAGTCTGGTTACATCTGCAGAAGGAGCATCTCACCGGGCCCCATCAGAAGCTTCTCCCACTTCATTATGGGATTTTCACTATCACCAAGGATGTGGGTAGCAATGATTTTGAGCTCAACACTCCACCCTTCCTTGGTCTATGTAAGGTAGCTAGAGAGGTAGTGGGGGGACCCAGAGGGCCCATAGTGATAATAGTGGAGGCCATTCAATGTAAGGTGGACTAGGTCCACTATATTATTAAATAAGACCCACTATGGTAATTAGATATAATAAATGTAAGAGGACTTCTTAGAAGGTTCTACTTCTAGAAGATTCCTCCTCTAGAATGTTCTTAGGTGATGGTAG
>ML791213.1:64931-103103 GCA_009831015.1 Picea engelmannii
GACTTCTTAGAAGGTTCTACTTCTAGAAGATTCCTCCTCTAGAATGTTCTTAGGTGATGGTAGCACTATATAAAGGGGTTCAAGCAATGTAATGAGACATGAAGAGAAGTATTGTATTTGGAGCGGTAGCTCAATAGAAGGATTCCCCCTCGAAGAGGCAAGTGAACAGGAGAGGATCCCTTCCATAATAGGATCCATTGTATGGTGTTGCCCTACCTCAACGGTTTGATATAATAAAGTTGTGGTTTTCTATATGGTTTCATATATCTTGTGTGGTGATTGTATTCATATATCTTTGGATCTATTGTGATATTTTGTATTCAGGTATTTGGTTTTTAACAAGTGGTATCAGAGCACTTTCCTTGGCCGGAGTTGTGGGCAACTATTTTTTATTTTTGCAGATTTTTTTCGGAGAAGAAAAAAGAGGGCAGCGACATTCCAAACATTTTTAGTATATTTTTGTGAAAAATTTACAGAAAATGGTTGTATATCTGAGTTCCTCTCATAAAAAAACCCATGTTAAAAAAAAAAATCGTCCGAAACGGAGTCCGGAAGGTCAAGATATTGAGGTTTTAAAATCTGCAAATTTTCAGGGTTTTTTTCTGCAGACGGCGGCGTGATTTATTTTTATTTCTGTAGCATTTGGAGGCCGAATTTGTCCAAATAAATTACAGATCTGAGTTCGTCTCACAATTTCACCCAATTTAAAAAAAAAAATCAGCCGAAACGGAGTCCGGGAAGTGAAGTTATGAACATTTTAAGTTCAACAGTTTTTTAGGGTTTTTCCAGAAAAAGACGCGATTTTCTGCCGAAACTTTTTGGGTCTATTTTTTGAATTTTTTCGTGACGGCTGCAGGACCGAAGAGTTCATAGGGTGCTCAGATGGCTATTTCATCTCAAACCTTGAAAGAAATTCTTGAATCAGTCAAATCCCAATTGGATGATAGATTGGATGCATTTGCACATGGCCTCACAAACAGCCTCACATACAGCCTCACAAACAGTCTCGCATACGGCCTCAATGATAGTTTTCGTAGTATTCAAGATTCATTGAATAACATGCAGGAAATATTTCTTATGGAGGGCCTCAGGTATGAATATAATCAAGAAATATATGCTTGGTATGATTTTGAGGATGATTGTGATGATTGGTATATGGATAGTTGTCATTTCTGGGACGATAACCACTTCCATATTTTATTTGATGACTCCACTCCACCTTCTGTAGAGAAAATCAATGTCCCACACCAGGAGCTAGTTACTAGCATTCAGTCTGCATATTCTATAGTGGTATTATTCCTTCCAGATTCTGCTACGACCCTTTTCCACTATGTGGATGGATCTTCTTATTTGGATCCACATGATAGCTGTCAGTCTTTGGAGCATCATTTGGAGTTGGTTATTGGGTTCCAAAATCGGGGAGTTCACATGAGCACTTGGACATGGGACCCGGGCTTACAATGGTGGTTGGACTACTTCAGCATGGTGGATTTCCTTTCTACATGAGACTTTGGTTCTTCAGTCTTCTTCAACATTACGGTCCACAATTATCCATGGGACCCTGGTATATGGTTGTACATCAAGCGTTAAGGACAATGCTTTCATAAGGGGGATGGAATGTAAGGTAGCTAGAGAGGTAGTGGTGGGGGCCCAGAGGACCCATAGTAATAATAATGGAGGCCATTCAATGTAAGGTGGACTAGGTCCACTATATTATTAAATAAGGCCCACTATGGTAGTTAGATATAATAAATGTAAGAGGACTTCTTAGAAGGTTCTACTTATAGAAGATTCCTCCTCTAGAATGTTCTTAGGTGATGGTAGCACTATATAAAGGGGTTCAAGCAATGTAATGAGACATGAAGAGAAATATTGTATTTGGAGCGGTAACTCAATAGGAGGATTCCCCCTCGAAGAGGCAAGTGAACATGAGAGGATCCCTTCCATAATAGGATCCATTGTATGGTGTTGCCCTACCTCAAGGGTTTGATATAATAAAGTTGTGGTTTTCTATATGGTTTCATATATCTTGTGTGGTGATTGTATTCAAATATCTTTGGATCTATTGTGATATTTTGTATTCAGGTATTTGGTTCTTAACAGTCTACATCCTTTGACCATATTTTACACCATTATTGGACACTTCTGAGATCCCAAAATAGTTGACACTAATAGAGCTCAACCCTAACTACATGGAACAAGCATCCACTGATCAGATCGTGGACACACAGGTCAAGGGCACTTGCTAGTAGTGGATCCAACTTTATCGGGTTGTCAAAGCAGTGCAACTCCTACACCAAGGCAAGTGGCTTTCTCGGGGCCAAATCCAACATAATTTTCCTCACTGGATGGGGGAACTCAACGCAATGGAGACCATTGCTTCCTAAGGGGGGAGGATTGATCCAGGTGGATATTGGTGGCCACCCACCTATTCCAATCAACTCCTCGTGTCTGTTTTTGTTCAACACGTTCTTCTGTACTACTTTGTAATTGTGGGTTCTACACTTCTGGGGATTTCAGAAGCCCCACACATCCTGTAGGTGGATACAGGTGGCCTCTCGCCTAATCCAACTGGCCTATTTAGTATGTTTTCATGTCAACACTTCTTGTTGTATTTCTGGGGTTGTTTTGGGGCCCTAAACGTTGTTTTTTTGGCTTGCCACACTCAAATTGCAGACAAAGTCATAGTTTGATGACGAAATGTGTAGTTCCGTGAAAGACCTTTCCAACAAGCTATTACGTGTCTAAAAAAAAGGTCGTATGCAAAGTTTACGGCCCTAGGAAGTTGAGGTACCAAATTACACCAACTTACCTATAGGGCCCACATGACTTTTGGCGTTTCACCAAAGTCCGACCGAGAGAACCAAAAGAACCAGAGGAAGGGGAACGCGTCTTTGAATCGTAGATGTGGGTCAAGGGGGCTCCGATTCATTTCATTGTCGACATTGATAATTAAAAGAACCTGATTTCAGCAGAGGTTGTCAAGCGGCTGGAACTGCCAACGCCACCGCATCCACAACCCTACACCATTGGCTGTCTTCGCCAAGGAAGAGATCTCCGTGTCAACCAACAATGTCGTCTTCCCTACGACATCAAGCCTTTAAAACATGAGGTAATGTGTGATATTTATCCCCTTGAAGTTTGTGATGTTATTTTAGGACAACCATATTTTTAGAAGCATCATGTTGTGTATGTGTCTAGACCCCATAGTGTTATTATTACTTTGGGTAGAAAATTGTACATGATCCTAGAGGTAGCACCGCCTACTTCTATTTATTTAATCTCTGCTAATCAATGAAGTAAGGTCATTTCAAAGACTGGGAAGTTCATCTTTTTTGTGATCCGTGGTCACAGTAAGTAGAAGGTCGCCACCACATCTGTGGCCTCTACACAGTGCCTCTCTTCGTACCAGAAGCAAGTGGACAAGATTGTGGAAGAATACATAGACATATTCTCCTCACCTGCAGGGGTACCGACACATTTCCAAGTGAAGCATCCAATTGATCTGACCCCCGACACACCTCTAACTAATCGACCAGTCTATCAATGCTCGCTGATGGAGAAGGATGAAATCAAGCATCATATCCGAGAGATTATTCAAAAGGGGCACATCGGACCCATCTCCTCCCTTGCGGAAGCCCGATTGTACTGGTGCAAAAGAAGGATGGGACTTGACAACTCTGAATTGATTGCAGAGCCTTAAACAAAATCACAGTCAGGAACCGCTACCCCTTTCCCAGGATTTATGACCTTCTTGACCAACTCAAGGGGGAAAAGTTATTCAACAAGATTGACATAAAGTCTTGCTACCACCAAGTTCCCATTGAACCAACTGATGTATGGAAGACTACCTTTAAGTCTAAAGAAGGTCTCTATGAATGGCTAGTCATGCCCTTTGTCTTAAAAAATGCACAAGCCACTTTCATGAGGTTTATGGATGATGTATCGAGACCCTTCACCAACTCCTTTGTGGTGGTATATTTAGATGACATCCTCATCTTCAACAAAATGTGGGAAGCACACATGCGACATATTCAACAGGTTTTGAGTAATCTACGACAACACAAGATGTATGCCAACTTGGAAAAATGCTCTTTTGACATGAACATGGTCCAATACTTGGGCTACATTGTTGATGAGCATGGGGTACATTTTGATCCAGCTAATATCAAATTCATCCATGACTAGCCAGCCCCAACCACACTAACCGAGCTTTAGAGATTTTTGGGGCTAGCTGTAATGTCCCCGACCATCCATGTCGGACCACACTACGCCAGAGAACTCTTACTGTTCTCTCTCTGCGGAACATATTGTAACATACCTAGTATGTAACTGAGCTATGCCACATAATTTTTTTGAACTACATGCAATTAAAACATACACACACAAAACTCTTGCGGAAGCATTATATATAAAACGTAAACATACAAATAAATCTGTAAATAGACAGATTCACACAGAAATAACAGTAAACATATACATGCAACAAATAAAGGAAATACCCATAAATACACAGATAGTCATAACCACACATAAGATAAACCCATGAAAATACACATGTAAATAACAATGCAACATCTAATTTATCACACAATTGGCACTTATCTTGGTAAGAATGTCACCAACTGCGTGCATACCTTCCATGAACCTCCCAGCCTTAGATCACATTGTTCATCACTCTCAATAGTGAGTCACCCCCAAGCTGGGACTAAACTCCACCCGGGTAAAGGGATTCCTAACCAGGCTAAAGGCTCATAGACAACAGGAAAGACTCTGTCTCAGGTGCCAACTCAAACTAACAACCTACTGTCCCTCATTCCCCACATACCTGTCCCACCCTAGGAAGTATGCCCCTTCTTTACTTAACAGTCCTTCGGCTGCCCCACTTCCCTTCTAGGGCTTCAACAATAGGCCAGACATGACGTCTTAGAGCACTATAGCTGTAGTTCAACACCTTCAAGAAATCAATCCCCAACAATTCTCTCACCCAGAGAATTTCTCACGGGCATGGCAACCCGTCTCTTCAATATGCCAGGGGCTTGAAAACCTGCTTCTCTAGTCTAGCTCCCAAGCTAACTAGCTACACAAACACAAAATGGATATGGATACATGTTCAGTTACAATCATGAAGATACGAAAGATACCTCAATGGGGGTGTACATGCTCATGGATGATTGACTGGATGACTGAATGATGGCAGGAATGATGGGAAGAATGCTGGAAAAGATCTAAGTCCAAACAATATGTATGCATGTCCCCAACTTGACACTTGTCATGTTAGGAGCTACTTTGGCCCACTTGTACCGAACTTTAGCACTTAGGATAAAATAATTATCCATACTTTATGATTTAAGAAATATTAATATAATATTCATTTTTGTCTTAAGCTCCCTAGCTCAACCCTTTTCCTTAACTCTTAGTCCCCTCCCTTTCCCTAACCAGTGGATTTTAGTCCCCCATCTCCTTTATCGTGGTCAATCAACACACAATGATGTATTTTATATTAATTATGAGACATATACACAAATAGGCGCACTGGCCTTTAAAATCTAGGCTCTCCGACCTACTCCAAACATACGCATCCTAGCTTATAATAACTAGCTCACCAATCTATAAAACATAGCATATACGCAAAGGCTCGTTGGCCTCACAATCGCGTGTACTTAAGATGCTGTGCGCAGTATCCTGGAATGTGCACACTTCATCATTTCACTGCGCAGTACATGCGCGCACTATGCCATGAAATGTGCATACAAAAATGATATCAAACAACTCACCAACTTAAGCACATTTTCATTTACATTACATTTGGGTTCGACCTTAGGGATATTACAATCCCCTCGGCTTATTTTTGCACTGTCCTCAGTGCATCATGTACCCATATACAACAAAACTTCAAAAATCCTCAAAAATATGTGGGTATTCTGCCCGCATTGCATCCTCATGCTTCCAAGTAGCGTCCTCAGGACCGTACCAGGTCCATTAGACCTTTACAATCCCCATGGCTCAGTTCCAGAGCTATTTTATTTTTCGGTCCAAAATGCGTACCAGATGCACTTGGAAAGCGCCTTTTTGCTCCACCCGAATCACATTCAAATCAATAACATGATTAGCATTAGGTATATATTTCTTTAGTAATGATACATGGACTACATTATGAAAAAACATATATGCAGATAATGCAATCATATAAGCTACTGGACCAATCCTCTCTAGGATTTCAAATGGCCCACAATAGCAAGCTGCCAACTTTGAACAATTTCCTAACTTCAGGGAACTTCTGTTGGCTTTCACTTTCAAGAATACATGATCACCCACTTTAAATTCCCTGTGAGTTCCGCCCTTATCAACATAGATTTTCTACCTGTCTTGGGAAACCTTTAAATTTTGATTTATTTTTATCATTTGCTCCTCCATTTCTCTGAGTAATTCTGGTCCAACCACTGCTCTATTTGCTGGGTTATCCCAACTTACCGGTTTGTCGCACTTTCTGCCATACAATGCCTCTAATGGGCTCATCTTTAGAGATGCTTGGTACCCACTGTTGTAAGAAAAATCTACCAAGTGTAGGTAGTCTTCCCATTTTGATGGTTTATCCACCACATACATCCTCAACATATCTTCAATCACTTGATTCACCCTCTCTATTTTTCCATCTGATTCTGGATGATAAGTTGTGCTAAAATTCAAATTTGTTCCAAATCCATTAAACAATCCTTTCCACAATTTTGAGGTAAATTATGGATCTCTGTTAGACACAATTGTCTTGGGTATGCCATGCAATCTAGCAATTTCTTTCATATAAACATCAACAATGTTTGCTGCCTTGTGAGTGAGCTTAACTAGAACAAAATGAGCAGCTTTAGCAAACTTATCGACCACTACCATGATAGAATCATGTTGCTTGTTTGTTCTGGGCAGTTTGGTGATGAAATCCATTGTTACAACTTTCCACTTCCACTCAGGAATGGGTAATGGTTGTATCAAACCAACCGGGTGTCTATGCTCAGCCTTTAGTTTTTGACATTCCAAACATCTAACAATAAAATCAACAGCCTCTTTTTTTCATTCCTGGCCAATAATATTGGCTTTTGAAAGCTGCAATAGTTTTTTGATATCCCGGGTGCCCAGCATAAGGCACATTATGCATTTATCTCAATATCATATTTTTCAATTCATTAGAATTTGTTACATAAATTCTGCCCCTGTACATGAGAATTTCATCATTATCTAGCTTGTAATCTTCAATTTTCTGCTGCAAAATACCTTGCTGTAATTTTGCCATTAATTCCTTGTAATGTAAATCTGATTTGGCAACCTCTGTAATTCTATCTTTCAATTCTGATTGGTACATGCTAATGGTTGTAGCATGCAATTCATGCACTCTTTTGATGAGTGCATCAACCACTTTGTTTTCTTTCCCCTTGATATTCTTTGTATCAAAGTCATATTCACTTAGAAATTCTAACCATCTGGTTTGCCTAGCATTTAGAATTGGATGATCAAATAAATATTTCAGACCATTGTGGTCTATCCTCAACTAAAACCTTTTCCCCATGAGGTAGTGTCTCCATTTCCTCAAGGCATGCACTATGGTTTCCAACTCTAAATCATGAGTGGCATAGTGTCTTTCATGCTCCTTTAACTTCCTTGATTCATAACATATAACAAACCCATTTTGAGTGAGAACTCCACCAAGTCCCTCTTTACATGCATCTGTGCATACAACGAAGTCTTCATTTGGGTCTTCAATCCTAGTATTGGAGCACTTGTTAATAATTGTTTCAAGTGTTAGAAACTCTTTTCACAATCCAATGTCCACTGAAGCTTGACACCCTTCTTTTGTAAGGAAGTGATTGGGTGTGCAATATTTGAAAATCCTTCAATAAATCTCCTGTAGTATCCTACAAGGCCCATGAATGATTTGACCTCTGTCACATTCTTTGGTGCTGACCATTCTCTGATGGATTCTATCTTCTCAGGATCCATTGCAATCCCCTCCTTTGAAATGATATGTCCCAAATAGTGAATTTGCTTCTGATAAAATGAGCACTTGATTAATTTGGCATACAACTGATGCTCCCTTAATAATTGCAACACCATCCTCAAATGATGTTCATGCTCTTCCTCTGACTTAGAATATGTAAGAATGTCATCCAAAAAGACAATGACAAACTTGTCTAAATATTCTTGGAAAACACCATTCATTAAGCACATGAAAACAACTTGTGCATTTGATAACCCAAATGGCATCACTGTGAACTCATAATGACCATACCTTGTGCTGAAGGCGGTCTTGCTGATATCTTCCTCCTTAATCCTTACTTGATGGTATCTTGACCTGAGATCCATCTTTGAAAATATCTTTGCATCCTTCAATTGATCAAAAAGATAATCAATCCTTGGTAGAGGATACTTGTTCTTAACAATCACTTTATTCAACTGTCTGAAATAAATGCACAATCTTAATGTCCCATATTTCTTCTTCGAACTGCATGCAATTAAAACATACACACACAGAACTCTTGCGGAAGCATTATATATAAAATGTAAACATACAAATACATCTGTAAATACACGGATTCACACGGAAATAACAGTAAACATATACATGCAGCATATACAGGAAATACCCATAAATATACAGACAATCATAACCACACATAAGATAAACCCATGAAAATACATATGTAAATAACAATGCAACATCTAATTTATCACACAATTGGCACTTGCCTTGGTAAGAATGTCACCAACTGCGTGCAGACCTTCCATGAACCTCCCAGCCTTAGACCACACTGTTCATCACTCCCAATAGTGAGTCACCCCTGAGCTGGGACTAAACTCCACCCGGGTAAAGGGATTCATAACCAGGCTAAAAGCTCATAGACAGAAGGAAAGACTCCGTCTCAGGTGCCAACTCAAACTAACAACCTACAATCCCTTATTCCCCACATGCCTGTCCCACCCCAGGAAGTGTGCCCCTTCTCTGCTCAACAGTCCTTTGGCTTCCCCACTTTCCTTCTAGGGATTCAACAATAGGCTGGATAAGAAGTCTCAGAGCACTGTAGCTGCAGTTCAACACCTTCAGGAAATAAATCCCCAACAATTCTCTCACCCAAAGAATTTCTCACGGGCATGACAACCCGCCTCTTCAATATCCCAGGGGCTTGACAACCTGCTTTTTCAGTCTAGCTCCCAAGCTAACTAGCTACACAAACACAAAATGGATATGGATACATGTTCAGGTACAATCATGAAGATACGAAAGATACCTCAATGGGGGTGTACATGCTCATGGATGATTGACTGGATGACTGAATGATGGCAGGAATGATGGGAAGAATGTTGGAAAAGATCTAAGTCCAAACAATATGTATGCATGTCCCCAACTTAACACTTGTCATGTTAGGAGCTACTTTGGCCCACTTGTACCGAACTTTAGCACTTAGGATAAAATAATTATCCATACTTTATGATTTAAGAAATATTAATATAATATTCCTTTTTGTCTTAAGCTCCCTAGCTCAACCCTTTTCCTTAACTCTGAGGCCCCTCCCTTTCCCTAACCAGTGGAGTTTAGTCCCCCATCTCCTTTATCGTGGTCAGTCAGCACACAATGATGTATTTTATATTAATTATGAGACATATACACAAATAGGCGCACTGGCCTTTAAAATCTAGGCTCTCCGACCTAATCCAAACATAAGCATCCTAGCTTATAATAACTAGCTCACCAGTCTATAAAACATAGCATATACACAAAGGCTCGTTGGCCTCACAATTGCATGTACTTAAGATGCTGCGTGCAGTATCTTGGAATGTGCACACTTCATCATTTAACTGCGCAGTACATGCACGCACTATGCCATGAAATGTGCATACAAAAATGATATCAAATAGTTACCAACTTAAGCACATTTTCATTTACATTACATTTGGGTTCACCCTTAGGGATATTACACTAGCCAAATTCTACCGATGGTTCATGTTGGGATTCTCCCATATTGCATAGGCCCTCAGCCAAGTGTCGAAGGGCGGTGGTAGGGTCAAGTTCGTGCAGGGGAAGGAGAAACAATGGGCAATTGATCTTCTAAAGCATCTCTTGTGCTCAAATCCAGTACTCTCCGTTCCCGATCTGCAACAACCATTCGAGATTGAGACTGATGCATTTGACTATGCCGTGGGCACAGTTCTCACTCAACATGGGCATCTGGTGGCATACCATAGTGAGACACTCTCGGATACTATCTGGAAATACCCCACATATGACAGGGAAACGTATTCCATTGTACAAGCCTGTCGTTAATGGAAACATTACATTCTGGGGAAAAAGACCACCATACACACTGATCACAAGCCTTTGCAGTTCATACAAACACATGGAAAATTCCAGAATGACCGCCATCAAAAGTGGTCCACCTACTTGCAACAATTTCATCTCAAAATCAAGTATAAGAGAGGTATCTCCAATCGTGTCGCTGATTGCCTCAGTCTCCTCCTTGTGGCTGCACTCACCACTGTACTCCATTCCTGTGGACATGAAGCCTCTGAGTGGCCCCAACTTTATCAGCAATATCTGAACTTCGCCACCACATATTAGCTCTTGGTTACATGTGTAACTATCACTGATTTTCACATTCAGGACAGACTCTTATGCCACATGGGCCATCTCTATGTCCCTACAAGCAAGCGTGCAAAGATGATTTGGGAAGCCCACTACAATCGGGTGGAAAGACATTCCGGCGAAGAGAAAATTGTGGCCATTCTTCAGAAATATTTTTATTGGCCAAAGCTTCGACATGACGTCAGCAAGTATATCAAATATTGCACTGCCTGTGTCATTTCCAAGCCATCCATCAAGAAGCAAGAATTATATACCCCTCTTTCGATTCCCAATAAGCCTTGGGAATCCATCTCAATGGATTACATGTTTGTCTTGCCATCCACCAAGCAAGGAAACAACTACGTGTTTGTTGTCGTTGATCAATTTTCGAAGATGGCCATCTTCATAGCCTATTAGAAGAATGTCACAGCGACATATACTACCAAGCTCTTCTTTGAACGAGTGTGGGTCCACTTTGGGATACCACAAGCCATCATCTCCGACCGAGACATCATGTTGCTCAACACCTTTTGGTCGAGTCTCTCGTCTCTGTTGGATACCAAGCTCACGAAATCCAATTCTTTCCACCCCCAAACCGATGGCCAATCAAAGGTCATCAATCAAATGATTGTGCACATCTTGAACATGTACAATTCTAAGCATCCACATACTTGGGACGAGAGTCTCCCCTATGTCCAACACAGTTACAATAGGGCTCTTCATAGTTCCACCAGCCATATCCCATTTCAGGTGGGTCTGGGATTCCAACCCTTGGGACCCATTAATGTTTCACTCCCTCTTTCCACCGCACAAAAAAAATCTTCCCATGATCGTCTACGATCGACAAAGACACAAGATTCATTGAATGGATTCAACACATCCACCAACAGGTCCTGGATATTTTGCAGAAATCCAATGCTAAGTACAAGCAATGCCATGATCAACCCATAGTACCACACTAGTTTTAGGTTGGTGACAAAGTTTGGTTACATCTATAGAAGGAGCGTCTCACCGGGCCCCATTGAAAGCTTCATGCACTTCGTTATGGGCCTTGCACTATCACCAAGGCTGTGGGTAGCAATGATTTTGAGCCCAACACTCCACCATGCCTTGGTCTGCATCTAGTCTTCAATGTGGACCTCCTCAGTCATATTTTCCACCATTATTGGACACTTCTGAGATCACAGAACATCTCACACCAATAGAGCTTAAACCTGACTGCATGGAACAAGCATCAACTGATCATATCCTAGACACACGGGTTAAGGGAACTCACCAGCAGCGGATCCAACTGTATCGGGTTGTCAAGGCAGGGCAACTCTTACACCAAGGCAAGTGGCTCACCTGAGACAAAATCCAGCAAACATTTCCTCACTTGATGGGGGAACTCAACACAATGGAGACCATTGCTTCCTAAGGGGGGAGGATTGATCCATGTGGATATTGGTGGCCACCCACCTATTCCAACTAACTCCTTGTGTCCATATTTGTTCAACACGCTCTTCTATACTGTTTTGTAATTGTGGTTTATACACTTTTGGGGTTGTCAGAATCCCCACACATGCTCTAGGTGGATACGTGTGGCCTCTCTCCTAATCCAACTGGCTTATTTTGTATGTTTTCATGTCAAGACATCTTGCTGTACTTTCGGGGCCGTTTTGGGGCCCTAAATGTTGTTTTTTTGGCTCGCAACAATCAAAATAAAGACATAGTTAGAGTTTGACAACAAAATGTGTATTTCTCTGAAAGACCTTTCCAATGGGCTATTAAGCACCTAAAACATAGGTTGTATGCAAAAGTTACGACCTTAGGAAGTTGAAGTACCAAAATACATCAACTTACCTATAGGGCCCACATTACTTTTGGCGTTTCACCTTCTAGGGTTAGTTTTTTGGATGTCTAGGGTTTTGACATTCATGAGTAATATCAAATAGGCCTATGGAGCCTCATTTTAATCCATTCTTCTTAGACGGATGTGTGTAGAAACCAAATCTCTTCTCATAGATAACTACCACCATTCGAGCAAGTTTCAGTTCTGTAGTTTTACAGTTTCAACCTATTTCATTATTTAATAGAAGATATTGTTCACTGTATATTTGTGTTATTCTCCATATCTCTCTATTTATTGTATTTAGTCTGTTAATCAGTTTGTTCTGCTCCTAAATCCGAATCAGTAGTATTCGAGAGGTCTGCTCTTCATTTATTTTTCTTCGTGCATATCCCCGACAAGATCTGGGTACAAGAAGTTGGGAATTGAACCAATCGAGACATTACCAGATCGACCGTGCCAAGCCCGAAAACAACCCATGGGAGACAAAAAGAAAGATGACGGAGCAAGAGATCCTATTAAAATGTTGCTCGAGGAAGTCCTCACGTGACAAAGGAACGAAATGATGGACAACTTCACGCAGATCCTTCGATGACTTCCCACAAGAGAAGCATCTTCATCAAGCGGCCATGCGATCCCCTTCAAGGTACATGTAAATTTTGATATTCCACTATTTGAAGCACTGATAGATGCAGATGCTGTAGATAAATGGTTGAATATGCTCGAAGGATATTTTTTGGTCCACAATTTTTCCGATAGGGAAAAGATCACTTTTGCACTCCTCAAGGCCATTCCCCATGTTAAATACTGGTGGGATACTTACTCTGAGTAAAGGGTCGTTGATGAATCTATAATATTTGTAGTGGCCCCTACATGGGATTCCTTCCGGAACACCATTAAAGAACATTACTACCTTGTTTGAAGCTACGAGGACTAGTACACTAGATGGACCACCCTACGTCAAGAAAGGGAGAAGATACTACTAGATTTCACCAATATTGTCCATACCCTATGCACCAAATTGGGTATCAAAGAATCTGAGTGTCATCTGGTGCTCAAATACCGTGACTTTTTGAATAGATACATTCAGACAGAAATGGAGTTCCTGGACATTGCCTTTTTGGGCACAACTTATAGATTCTCTGTCAAGATTGAGCATAAATTTAAGGAGAAACGATGAGAGTTTGGATCTGCAAACCCCTAATAGCCGAAGCAGGGCAAAGGAAACCCCAACCCACATAGCAAGGGACCAGGTCGAGATGGCCACCCTCAGGACAACCAGTCCAAGCTGCAACACAAGAAGGGCAATGAGAAGATGAAGAAGGACATGAGGAAATAGTGTGAGTACCATAAAAGTCGTTGGCACACCACTGAAGAATGCTGATCCAAGTAGTCCCTCATGGTTGAGCTGAAGGCTTCTGTGTCATAGGTCAATTATGATTCCGAGTCAAATCCTGAATAAAAGAAGCAGATTATCGATGTTGAACCGAGTGCCACTGTCGCTAGCACCAAAGTCCGATCAAGCGAACCAGAAGAACCAAACGTAGGGGAACACCTCTTTCACTCACAGATGTGGTTCAAGGGGGATCTGAATCATTTCATTGTTGACATCGATAGTCAAAAGAACCTGATTTCAGCAAAGGTCATCAAGAGGATGGACCTGCCAATGACACCGCACCCACAACCCTACACCATCGGCTGGCTTCACCAAGGAAGAGATCTATGTGTCAGCCAACAATGCCGTCTTCCCTACGACATCAAGCCTTTCAAAGATGAGGTACTATGTGATATTTCTCCCCTTGAAGTTTGTGATGTTCTTTTAGGACAACCATATTTGTGGAAGCGTCATGCTGTCTATGAGTCTAGACCCCATAGTGTTATTATTACTTTGGCTAGACAATTGTACAAGATCCCAGAGGTAGCACTGCCTACTGCTATTTCTTTAATCTCTACTAAGAAATGTAGTAAGGTCATTTTACAGATCGAGAAGTTCATCTTCTTTGTGATCCGTGGTCACAGTAAGCAAAAGGTCACTGCCACATCCGTGGCCTCTACACAACACTTCTCTTCGTAGCAAAAGCAAGTGGAAGAGATCATGGAAGAATACATAGACATATTCTTTAATCTCTACTAAGAAATGCAGTAAGGTCATTTTACAGATCGAGAAGTTCATCTTCTTTGTGATCCGTGGTCACAGTAAGAAAAAGGTCACTACCACATCCGTGGCCTCTACACAACACTTCTCTTCGTAGTAGAAGCAAGTGGAAGAGATCATGGAAGAATACATAGACATATTCTCCTCACCTACAGAGGTACCGACACATTTCCAAGTCAAGCATCCAATTGATCTGACCCCCGACACACCTCTACCTAATGGACCGGTCTATCGACGCTCCTTGATGGAGAATGATGAAATTAGGCGTTAGATCTGAGAGATTCTTCAAAAGGGGCACATCAGACCCAACTCCTCCCCTTGTGGAAGCTCGATTGTACTGGTGCAGAAGAAGGACAAGACTTGGCGACTCTGCATTGATTACAAAGCCTTACACAAAATCACAGTCAGGAACCGCTAACCCATTCCCAGGATTGATGACCTTCTTGACCAACTCAAGGGGGAAAAGTTCTTCAACAAGATTTCCCTAAAGTCTAGCTACCACCAGGTTCCCATCGAACCAACTGATGTATGGAAGACAAACTTCAAGTCTAAAGAAGGTCTTTACGAATGGCTAGTCATTCCCTTTGGCTTAACAAATACACCAACCACTTTCATGAGGTTGATGGATGATTTATTGAGACCCTTCACTAACTCCTTTGTGGTGGTATGTTTGGATGACATCATCATCTTCAATAGAACATGGGAAGAACACATGCGACATATTCAACAGGTTTTGAGCACTCTGCGACAACACAAGCTGTATGCCAACTTGGAAAAATGATCTTGGCATGAACAAGGTCCAATACTTGGGATACATTGTTGATGAGCATGGCATACATGTTTATCCAACTAATATACAAGTCATCTGTGACTGGCCAGCCCCAACCACACTGATCGAGCTTCAGAGCTTTCTGGGGCTAGCCAAATTCTACCGACGGTTCGTGTTGGGATTCTCCCATATTGCATGGGACCTCAGCTAGGTGACCAAGGGAGGTGGTAGAGCCAAGTTAATGTGGGGGAAGGAGTAAAAATGAACATTCAATGATCTCCTTTCCCTATCTACAACAACCATTCAAGATTGAGACTGATGCATCTGACTATGTCGTGGGCACAATTCTCACTCAACACGTGCATCTGTTGGCATACCATAGTGAGACACTCTTCGATACTGTCTAGAAATACCCCACCTATGAAAAGGAAATGTATTCCATTGTACAAGCCTGTCATCAATGGAAACATTACATTCTGGGGAAAGAGACATTCATACACACTGATCACAAGCCTCTGTAGTTCATACAGACACATGGAAAATTGCAGAACAACCGACATTAGAAGTGGTCCACCTACATGCAACAGTTTCATCTCAACATCAATTATAAGACATGTATCTCCAATCATGTCACTAACTGCCTCAGTCGGCTCCTTGTGGTTGCACTCACCACTGTGCTCCGTTCCTGTGGACATGAAGCCTCTGAATGGCCCCAAATTTATTAGAAAGATCTAGACTTCTCCACCACATATCAACTCTTGGGTACAGGCACAACTATCACTGATTTTCACATTCAGGACAGACTCTTATGCTACCTAGGCCATCTCTATGTTCCTACAAGTTTGCGTGCAAAGATGATTTGGGAATCCCACTATAGTCGAGTGGTAGGAAATTTTGGCGTAGAGAAAACTATGGTCGTTCTTCAGAAACATTTTTATTTTCCAAAACTTCGACATGACGTCAACAAGTATATCAGATCTTGCACTACCTGTACCATTTCCAAGCCAACCATCAAGAACCAAGGCTTATATACCCCTATTCCAATTCTTGAGAAGCCTTGGGAATCCATCTCAATGGATTACATGTCTAGCTTGCCATTCACCAAGCAAGGAAATGACTGCGTTTTTGTGGTCATTGATCAGTTTTCGAGGATGGCCATTCTCATAGCCTGTAAGAAGAATGTCACAGTGGAAGATACTGCTAAGATCTTCTTCGAACGAGTGTGGGTCCACTTTGGGATACTAGAGACCATCATCTCCAACCGAGACAATAGGTTCCTCAACACCTTTTGGTCGAGTCTCTGGTCTCTGTTGGACATCAAGCTCACAAAATCCACTGCTTTTCACCCCCAAACCGATGGCCAAACAAAGGTCATCAATCGGATGATTATGCACATCCTGCGCATGTACAATTCTAAGCATCCACGTACTTGGGCCGAGAGTCTCTTGTATGTCCAACACAATTACATCAAGGATCTTCATAGTTCCACCAACCATAGCCCATTTCAGGTGGGTCTGGGATTCCAAATCTTGGGACCCATTGATGTTGCACTCCCTCTTGCCACCGCACAAACAAACTCTTCCCATGATCAGTCTACGATTGACAAATCCACTAGATTCATTGAGCGGATTCAACACATCTACCAACAGGTCCAAGAGATTTTGCAGAAATCCAATGCCAGGTACAAGCAACACCATGATCAACAGAGGGTACCACACCAGTTTCAGGTTGGTGACAAAGTCTGGTTACATCTGCAGAAGGAGCGTCTCACCGGGCCCCATCAGAAGCTTCTCCCACTTCGTTATGAGCCTTACACTATCACCAAGGCTGTGGGTAGCAATGGTTTTTATCTCAACACTCCACCCTTCCTTGGTCTGCATCCAGTATTCAATGTGGACCTCCTTTGACCATATTTTCCACCATTATTGGACACTTCTGAGATCACAGAACATCTGACACCAACATAGCTCAACTATGACTGCATGGAACAAGCATCCACTGACCAGATCATGGAAACACATGTCAAGAAAACTCGCCAGCAATGAATCCAACTTTATCGGGTTCTTAAGGCAGGGAAACTCCTACACCAAGGCAAGTGCCTCACCCAGGGCCAAATCCAACATAAGTTTCCTCACCTGATGGGTGAACTCAACACAATGGAGACCATTGCTTCCTAAGGGGGGAGGATTGATCTAGGTGGATATTGGTGGCTACCCACCTATTCCAACTAGCTCCTCGTGTCCATTTTTGTTCAACACGTTCTTCTGTACTACTTTGTAATTGTGGGTTCTACACTTTTGGGGCTTTCAAAATCCCCACACATCTTCCAGGTGGATACCGGTGTCCTCTCGCCTAATCCAACTGGATTATTTTGTATGTTTTCATGTCAGCGCATCTTGTTGTACTTATGGGGCCATTTTGGGGCCCTAAACATTATTTTTTTTGGCTCTCCACAATCAAACTATATATGGAGTGAGATTTTGATGATGAAATTTGTAGTTCTCTGAAAGACCTTTCCAATGGGCTACTACACGCCTAAAATAAAGTTCGTATGAAAACGTTACGACCCTAGGAAGTTCAGGTACCAAATTACACCAACTTACCTATAGGGCCCACATGAATTTTGGCATTTCACCTTCTAGGGTTAGGTTTTTGGATTTATAGGGTTTTGGCATTCATGAGTAATATAAAAAAGGCCTATGGAGCCTCATTTTAATCCATTCTTCTTAGACAGATGCACGTAACAACCACATCTCTTCTCAAAGATATCTACCTACATTTGAGCAAATTTCAGTTCTGCAGTTTTACAGTTTCAGCCTATTTCATTATTTAATAGAAGATATTGTTCACTGGATATTTGTGTTATTCTCCATATCTCTGTGTTTATCGTACTAAGTTTGTTAATCAGTTTGATCCGCTCCTAAATCCAAATCATGCAGATGGAATACTCAAGGTTCATACCACAACAGAAAAAGTTGACTTCCTCTGGATTAAGTTCCATGACCCGCATGTTGGCCACCGACATGCCAACAATTTAGCTTATCTATATAATTCAAACACTTCGCGTGAATGGACACCTATATTGCGAATATCAAAACCAATATCAACATCAACAAAGGCATGTCAACGAAATATTCGAAAACAATTTCCAATTCAACTTGCATGTGCATGTACAATCCACAGATCACAAGGGATAACACTTGATAGTGTTGCCTTTGACCCTGCTGGAATACAAATACATGGACTTGTATACACAACTCTGTCCCGTTTTAGAAAAATAGAGTCCTTGTATTTGCTAAGCGGTCGTACAAAAGATAACTTCAAAGTCAAACATAAAGTCAATACTGAGATGCAACGCCTTCGAACTAGTGCAAAATGGCATCTGCAATATGATTAGCAATCCATACAAATAAACTCATCTGTATCTGTAATATTCTAGATATAAAAATTATGCAAAATAGTAATAAAATGCTAGAAATGGCATATGAACAACAATATAACTAGAACAAGACCACAATAATACCAAAATGATACCAGAATAACACCAGAAAGAGAACTTTGATTACTAAGAGCAATGTTCACTTGCCTCTTCGAGGGGGAAACCTCCAACAAAGTAGAGATCTATTACAATAATTTCCAAGACAAAAGTTCTTATACCCTCAACTCCTATTTATATTAAATATGTCTATCAAAAGAACCATCTAGAGGAATATCCTTCTAGAAGAAGAAGCTTCTATTAAGTCTTCTTACATTCGACTTATTCTTCCTTATTTCTAGGCCTTATTAATATTGACCTTTATTACATTGGAATATATTATTCTACCTACATGAGGGGTTAGGTCCCTAATATGTTCCCCCCCTTAAAAACAACCTTGTCCTCGAGTCTTGAGATGTCGAAATTGCTGCAGAATGGCAGCTGGTTCCCAAGTGGAATCTGCTGGGGTTGTATCTTTCCATTGGACTAACACTTCCTTGATGGTTTTCTGATGTAGGCGACACTCATGTTGGTCCAAAATTGCTTGTGGATGTAGCCAAATGGTGCCTTCTTCATCCAACTCGAGAATGTTGGATTGATTTTGGCACTTAGTTCCAATCACCTTCTTTATGTAGGAAACATGAAAAACAAGATGTAGCTTAGAATGAATGGGAAAAGCTAACTGATAGGCCACCTGTCCCACACGCTTGAGAACGATATAAGGACAATAAAATTTGGGCGCTAGTTTCTGACAGTGGTCAACCTTGAGGGAATTTTTCTTGTAAGGTTGCAGTTGAAGAAACATCTGATCCCCTTTTGCAAATTGACGTTTAGCGCGACCTTGATCTGCTTATTTCTTCATGCGATTCTGGGCCATGACAAAATTCTCTTTGAGGGTATGGAGAATAGCCTCTCGAACTATGAGCATTTGGTCAACCACTTGGACCTTCGAGATACCTGGAAAATATGAGAGAACTGAAGGTGGTTTTTTTCCATATATCGCTCCAAAAGGAGTCATGTGGATAGATGTATGGTATGAAGTGTTGTATTTCCATTCAACTAGTGGTAACCATTGAGCCCACTGCTTTTGCTTTTCCGAGGAAAAACACCTCAAATATGTTTCCAAACACTTGTTGACAACTTCAGTTTGACCATCAGTCTAGGGATGATAAGCTGTGCTAAGATGCAATTGGGTGCCTTGTAGCTTGAACAATGCTTGCCAAAAATTGCTAGTGAAAGTTGGGTCGCGATCAGAAACAATAGAATGTGGCATGCGATGAAGCTTGAAGACCTGATCGATGAAAAGTTGAGCCATGGTGGATGTTGTAAATATGTGTTGAAGAGCACATAAATGAGAATACTTGGAAAGGCGATCAACTACCACCATGATGATTGATTTATTGCCCGATTTAGGGAAGCCTATAATAAAATCCATAGAGATATCCCGCCAAATAGCAGGTGGAATCGAAAGCGGTTGTAGTGTGCCAGGAGATTTGACTATTTCACCCTTGTTGCATTGACACACATCACATTCAACCACCAAATTACGAACGTCTTATTTCATACCATCCTAGAAAAAATAACGTTTGACCCTGTCTTAGGTTTTGATAAACCTGGAGTGCCCAACTGTGGGTGTAGCATGAAGCTTAGGAAGTACCTTGGATTTAAGTTTTGACTGTTTACTTAAATACAAACGACCTTTATATTGAAGCTCATCACAGAGCCAAGAGTACCTTGGGGAAACTGGAGAATTGGACTATAATTGTTGTATCATTGCAAAATTTTGGGATCGTGTATCCATTCCTAGAGAACGGATTGGAGCCAATCTGTTACAATGAAGGAGAGAGAAAAAAGGGACCCTTCATCTTCATATTTTTGGGAAAGTGCATCCACAACCACATTTTCTTTGCCTTTCTTGTAAATGATCTCATAATCATATCCAAAGAGCCCATTTTTGTTGCTCTGGGGAGGAAATGCGTTGTTCCATAAAATACTTGAGGCTTTGATGATCTGTCTTAATTTGGAAGCGTTGCCCCAATAGATAAGGGAGCCAAAGATCAACGACATGCAAAATATCCAACATTTCCTTTTCATAGATTGATTTTCCCGAATTTCGTTCAGACAATTGTTTGCTGGTAAAGGCCAAAGGATGACTCTCTTGCATAAAAACAATGCCAATTCCTTTCCTTCAAGCATTCCAGGACAAAGGTCTTTGTGAAATCAGGAAGGGCCAGGACTAGGGTGGTGCACATGGCCATCTCCAAGGTTTGAAAATCCTGAGCAACTGCTGGAGTCCAAGTGAAATAATTATTTTTAAGGAGTGCAGTGAGAGGTGCCACAATCTTTCCATAACTCTTAACAAACTTGTGATAATAACCTGTTAATCCCAGAAATATACATAATATTTTGAGAGTCTTTGGGTGAGGCCAGTTTTGCATAGCTTCATTCTTTTTAGGATCCACCCTGATGCCGTCCTTGCCAACAAGATGACCCAAGTACTCAACTTTTGAGGTTCCAAAAGCACATTTATATTGTTTCAGGAAAAGTTGGTGCTGAGAGAGTATATGGAGAACTCAATCCACATGAGAAAGATGGTCTGTCCAGGTTTGTCTATAGATGAGGATATCATCAAAGAAAATTAAGACAAAATGATGGAGAAAAGGATGAAAGACATGATTCATGAGGCTTTGGAAAACATTATACAAGCCAAAGGGCACAACGAAAACCTCATAGTTTCCCTCATGAGTTCGAAAGGCAATATTAGGAATGTATGCCTCTTTCATATGGATCTGGTGGTAGCTAGAACGAAGATCAAGTTTAGCAACGAAATGGGCACCACTCAATTCATCCAAGAGGTCATGAATGACATGAATGGGAAATTTGTCTTTTATGGTGAGTTTGTTGAGGGTGCTAAAGTGAGGACACATGCGCCAAGAACCTTCTTTCTTAAGGACCATGACCACATGAGAAGAGTAGGGTCTTGTACTAGGGTGTATAACATCTATGTTAAGCAGTTCTTGAACCATTTTCTCAATTTCATTTTTTTGGGAAAAAGGGTGATGATATGTATGAATATTGGGCGGAAGGCTTCTTGGGACAAGGGGAATGGAATGATCATGAACACCACGGGAAGGAGGGAGTCCCTGGGGAGTGGAAAAAACTACTTGATGTTTAGAGATGATGGATTGGAGGTCCTACAACACATAGCGTGTCTCAATTGCTTGTATGGCATGGAGTTGGGCAATAATTCCAGAATGACCTTTTTTGAGCACCTTTTCCATGCAATGGGAACTAATGATCTAAGGGGAATCGACAATGATGCCTTGGAAGTTATATTGTTGGCCCTCTTGGTCGAATTGCATGGTTAATTATTTAAAATTCATGAGAATAGGACCCAACGTCCTTAGCCAGTTTGCACCCAACACAATGTCACAACCACCCATGTCGATAGCAAACATATGAGAGTTCAGGTGGTAGTCACAAATTTGGAGACACACATTTTCACAACACCCTCCACATTTCATGGACCCACCATTGGCAATCATGATTTGGAAATTATTGACTGCACGAATATAACAATTAGTTTCTTGGGTAATGCGACGATGAATAAAATTATGGGTGCTTCCACTATCAACAAGAATGATGGCCTTCCTATGCTTGATGTAGCCAATTAGGTTGAGGGTTTACGGAGTAGAGAAACTAGTGAGAGAATTTAGGGAAATGACCGGTTCTACTTCGGGAGGGTCTGAGGGAGGGGTTATGTCAGTGGGTTCAAGTGACACAGACACAAGGGGAGCTTCAACATCCTTCGAGATGGCCATAAAAATATTTTGTTCCTTACACTTGTGTCCCAGAAAATATTTTTCATCACAATTGTAACAAAGGCCTTTGAGTTGGCATTCAACCATTTCGGCCCTGGTCAATTTTTGGATCTTTAGTGGAGTAGAAGGAGGAGTGGGATTTACTGGTTTAGTGCGAGGAATAAAGGAAGGTTTCCAGTTTTGAGAAGAGACAACCTATTGTTCTTCCTTATCACTTTTAGTAGCCCCCACCCAACTCTGAGGCCGAGCCATGAGAACATGGGCACAAATCTCATCCTTGAGGCCACTAATAAAACATTCTTGGAAAAAAGCATCAGACATGCCCTCTGAATGAAAATCTAGTCACTCAAAAGCAGCTATAAAGTTTTCCACTGTGCCATATTGTTTCAACTTTGTCAAACAACCTAAATGGTTGGTGTCAGTGTGAAAGCATTCATAAAGCTTTGCCACAAAGTGTGTCCAAGAAATATACCCTTTACGGGAAGTTTTTCTCCATTGCCACCATTGCCAACATTCTTGAACTAGATGGAGAACACCATATCAGAGTTTGGCCAACTCATCTGTAATGCCGTACAAAGAGAAATAATGTTCCATTTGAGTTACCCAACTAGTGGGATCCGAGCCATCAAATT
The DNA here is from genome assembly GCA_009831015.1 of Picea engelmannii. Taxonomy (NCBI): domain Eukaryota; kingdom Viridiplantae; phylum Streptophyta; class Pinopsida; order Pinales; family Pinaceae; genus Picea; species Picea engelmannii. The sequence continues at coordinate 88,218 of ML791213.1, forward strand.
TGGTCACATCCACATGTAGAAGGCGTAGGTCACGTTGAAAGTGATGGTGCTGAATATTATGGGAATGAGAGGAAGTTTCAACTTCAGTATGCAAAGGTGGGTCAGATAAAGGGGGATCTACAGGGAGATGTATCTTGGTGCAGATCATCGAAGCGACAGGTTCAAGCTGGGTAGTAATTTCTTGTTTGAGGTCTTATTTGAGGTCCTTGATTGAGGCAACGATGGATGAATGCATGTTTTTATTGATGGTGGCAATATTGGCACTGGATGTCTCACTTCTTGTTGGGTCTCTGTGAAATTAGATTTCAAGGTATTGAAGCGAGGTTCCAAGTCTTGGCTATAGGTATGGACAATAATGATGAGAGAACCGAAAAGGGGCAGGTGGGGTCAAAAAATTTGATGAAAAATGATAGGTATGAATGTGATAAGGGAGAAGAGATAAATCCAATGGAATAGGTCTCAAATAATGGCGCAACAAAATCCAGACTCGTTTTTATTTATTACACCCATGGAGTTTTACTCCGGTTTGAAGAATACTGCAGTGATGCAATTCCCAAATGCTTAATCAGGAAGAAATGTGTAGTGATTTGGCAACTTGAATGCAGGAGACACAGTTGCGCGGTAATAGATCTTGTCTGTTTTTTTTTTTTTTTTCATCCCCAAAGGTTAGGTATTCAAGGGTTCTATAGACAAGGGTTTGCCCTATGCTATAGCTCTTTGATATACGTGCGGGGTCCAACATTAGTAATCAAACCAATATCTCAGGGCACCAACTAAGGAGGCTAGACCGTTCCCTTATCCTTACTACCCGACTACCTAGGTACTAGAGAGTATCTTCCCAAGTGTTGTTCTTAATGGCACTATAGCAGTCAGGTAGTTGATCAGTTTATCTAAAGAGGGCTTTAGGAAATCTAGGCCGATCCATATACAGGTGTTGTCTGCCTACCACTCGAAGGGGTACCAACAGGGGTTATAAGGGTGGCCAAAATATGTGCTCTTAAGTACCACTTGTATTTCCTGCATGTATGAATCCCCGACCATGGGTTTATGGGTGTAATGACAGATCTCTGTAGCTTAAAGATGCCAGAATACATCTCTACCCTGAAAAAATTAACCCACAATTTTCTGCCGAGGAAAGTGCTCTGATACCACTTGTAATATTCCAGATATAAAAAGCATGCAGAACAATAATAAAATAATAGAAATGGCAGATGAACAACAATATAACTAGAACAACACCACAACAATACAAAAATGACACCATAATAACACTAGAAATACCACTTTGATTACTGAGAGCAATGTTCATTTGCCTCTTCGAGGGGGAAACCTCCAGCAGAGCAGAGCTCTATTACAATAATATCCAAGACAAAAGTTCTCATACCCTCGACTCCTATTTATACTAAATATGTCTATCAAAAGAACCATCTAGAGGAAGATCCTTCTAGAAGCGGAAGCTTCTATTAGGTCTTCTTACATTCGACTTATTCTTCCTTATTGCTAGGCCTTATTAATATTGACCTTTATTACATCATAATATATTATTCTACCTACGTGAGGGGTTAGGTCCCCAACATTATCAATTCTCTTACTTAAGACACACAACTTAAATGCACATATGAATGATATACTCAATGACTATGACACAATGCAATCTGATATTCTGTGCTTGCAAGAAACATACATGCCATTATGCATGCAAAACAAACAATTTCCAAATCACAATTGCATATCAAGTTACATTACGGATGGAGTGATGATATTAGTGAAAAAACATATAACAAATTTGGATCATATGCATTTCGAAGAAAAAAATGTTGATATGGTGCTAGCAAGAGTAATATTCTGTTGATTGCAAATTTCAATATTGAATCTCTTTGCCGCTCTGCATGCAACATTGCCTAACATAATAAATGTTGTTTCAAATTCATTACACCATTTACATCTGAATGAAACCATTATCATTCTAGGAGACTTCAATGTTGACATCCTACAAAATAGTTCCATAACAAAAGAACTGGAAAACTACATGTGCAATTACAATCTCCGCTTTCTTTTGGATAAGAAAAAGCATGTACAAAACACACTTATTGACCATGCATGGTCAAATGTGCCCATTTCACAATACACCCTCTTTATCTTAGACACACACTGGTCTGACCATGATACAATTTGTCTTGTACTTGAACTATGAAATATACATCAAGAATATTACAAAATCACATTTCCATGTCTCAAAGCATATCTGGATACTATGTTGCACACAACCAAATCATTCAGCTAGGATCATCCAACTTCTTAATATTTTCTGGCTTGTAATATATTTTGTGCATACATTTTTTTATATAATGACAACCATGGATCAAGAAAAACAAAGGTGCATGCTTCTAACTCTATCTTTTACTCTATTCCTTTGATTCTCATTTACTGTATGTACATATTACTTGTTTTCCCTTACATACCAACTTAAATTCATGTTCATTGTATTTTGTGCGTTCCCACATTGAAACAAGCATAATAATTGGACAAGACGAAGGACTCTTAACCACAAATGTAGAAGAAGATATACAAAGGTGCATGCTTCTACCCTTATTTCATATTCCATTGTTTTTTATTTCATTTATTGTCTGTATATTTATTCTACTTCTTTGCACATAATTTATTATATGTAGATACTACATATCTTCCTACATAATAAATTATCTTCATGTCAACTTTATTTTCTGTAATGCTACATTGAAATACATAGAACTATATTTATTTTTTTACATGTCTTTCTACATGCCAACTTACCTTCATGTCCATTGTATTTTATGCATTGCTACATTGAAATAAACAGACTAATTGGACAAGAGGATGAAGTCTTATATGTTACAGTAGAGGAAGCTGAATTACAATCTTCAAAAGGGTATACCAATAGTGATAGTAAATCAAACACATGAAACGAGTACATGGATAAAATATTGGACTAGAAAATGATGATTTGGAAACAATGGGGCTTTGTTGAGACTTACTGCTTCCGAAAATTCCCCTCCCCTTTTCTATTTTCCCACTCTCTTTTATCCTTTTTTTCCCTCTTCTATACTTAATCGAATTCCCCTTTCTTTTCCCCCTCTACTTTCCCTTTCTGGTTACTTTACTTAGTCATTTTTCCAAAAATGTGTAGGTGTGTAGGTTGGCGGACTCACATGTTCATATTTCCACTCATGCTTCTATATCATGAGTCTGACCGATCGCTTCCCCATTCCATACTTAGCCACTTTTTCGATCGCGGGTTCTCGGGCTGGCGGGCTCAAAATTTCGCTTCTATTGTTTAGTGTCCTGCAAACAACACATAGAGTTCCACGATATACAAATTGACAGCCGGAATCCTAGGATGGCGGGCTCAATATTGCACTTCTATTGTTCTGTGACCTATAAACAACACCCATAGTTCCGTAATATACAGATTGACCGCTAGACTCCCCCATCATGCTCTGTTCCGTGTTACACATTTTTCACTCAAATTTTTCGAGACATACAATTTGACTGTCGGGTCCTCACGTCTCCCGAGTATCCCTTGACACCCTATTTCATACTCGATCCCATTTGAGCTTGTATGTGACATCCAAAACAATTATGAACAATATACAATGCATATTCTTATTTAGTCATTGTCATGTTCAATGTACACATGTTTTCATCATAAAAAGTTGGACGAGTGACATGGGCATGAGTAGTCAATCATCACAAACATCAACATAACGACAAGGCCAAAGGTAAATATTCATACATTATGCTCTTGATATGTTTAGAAAACAAATATCTTGAGTTATTTACTCATCCATGCCATGATAAATACATTGATGTCATCTACAACACATGATTTTCAGTTGACAAGAAGTATCAATGAGCACAAGTGAAATGCCCAACATAGTGCAAGCTCCACAGACTAAGAGGTATGGTTACAAAACTCTAACCTGCATACTTCATCCAAATTGTGCATCTACTTGTACATTTATGCCAAAAAAAAAATGATACAAACTGCCATTCACATTACTTTTTCTGTTCAAAAAATGTCACTAGGTCTAAACTTATAACACCCAATATACTATCGATAGAAGGCTTGAACAACCACCGAACTGGATAAGTGTTCATCGGGGACATAATGGTCATGTATAGCACCTACTTAGACAAGGCAAACAAAACTATATGCATTATGCATGCTGACATGAAAAACAACAAAGCCATGATGACAATAACACTGACTATCCCTACACAACTTGTCCATAAACATGCATAAAAGATCTTGCTAGGTAATGGGATATCCATTACAAATTTCAATATATCACTGAAAATAGTATATGACCGTGGTTATTGTGATCATATTATATCACTCAATGAAACAAGTATTGTGGAAAATGTTCCCACGATTTTTCGAGAATATTGTAGAGAGCAACGCCATTTACCCAATTAGAACCAACTTGTAGAGAGAAACACCATTTACCCAATTAGAACCATTGGTGCATCTGTCACACTCGTGAGAAAATTTGGCTTGCAACACATTCTCCATATAAAAGATGGAGACTCAGACAACAACAAGGCAATGGTACCATTCTCCATACCCAATTTTGTCATTTACTTTCACATGCTCATATATCTCAGTTATCTTACACAACTATTACATTGTTCCATGTTGCATCTACAATTGTTCGACACCTATTCAAATTTATTTTCCTCAATGGAACAACAATTGCATAAAGGAAAATTTCCAATTATGCTCTTCAAAAATATAACAAAGAAAAGAGATGTTAAAGAAAGGATCTTTCTCACAACCCAAGAAACATTTGTAACAGAATTGCAAACAAACATAGTACAAAATCTCAAGAAACTAACAAGCTCGACAACTATTGTACGTATACATATACAATTCCATCCACCATTTGCACATAAAAATTGCCTTAAACAATTTTGTGCATCTTTTTTGTTGTACAAATATATATTATATTGTTCAATATATTAACTACTATGCTCAAGTGTGCAGGTTGAGGGTGTTTTGGTTGCAGCAAATGCATACTCAACCCCCTTCGAGCCTGTATGTGCCAAATGAAACTCTCCTGCTTCTGCCTCTGCTTTCATAAATGATGGCACAATTGATTGTATACGATGCAGTAAACAATTCCATTACATATATAGACATTTACTCAATGCTGCCATCCGAACCCTCAACAACACAATTGTACATTGTACAATTAGACAACCTGTATTACAAGATGTGCTTCCTGGGTTGGTAGAATTTCCATATGAAGTATACCTATAGAAAAAGGCAAACACTGTCTACATGTTACATGAATTTCGCGTCCATAGAAAATTTACATTAAATGAAGACAATGTCATACTGCATATTGGTTGAACAAAAAAAATAAAATTCATATCATGCATTGACAAAAAACAAAACAATCTGATCTGTATATGTCCATGCTACCCAATCAAGATATGATTAGAGTTTTGCAGTGCCATGACAAAGTGAACTAGAAGCGCATAAGATTGTTGAGTGCAGGAATGAGAAGCATGAGGAAAGACCTCATACAAAGTACCCAACTATGAATAAATCAGGTCCATCCTTTGAGCTGTCAAAATGGCTTGCTCCTTTGAACGAAACCATTGAGCATTTTCAATAATATTGCAAATTTGGCATTGTTCAAACTCCATTAAGTTAAATGCTGACACTCTTTTCCAGAACTAGTAATGTTAGGAAATTGTCAGGTCAACGTGATCTTGGTTCATAGTAATATCAAAAGAAAATGTTCGTAGTGATCTTGGTTCATAGTAATATAGTAATCGACAAATTTCTTGGTTCCCATTTGGGGATTTGGTAATAGATGGGATACAATGCCCAATCTCCGCTAATTTTTTCCTGTCTTGTGTTTTGTAGACTTTTGTTCATGTGCTTTCGTATTGTAGTTCAAGGTTCTTATGGGACTGATTTTTGAATTATGGCTGGATGATAGATTCATGATATTAGCGTTTTTTCTATGATCTTAAAGAATATACAAGAACCGCCTTGCCTTTTAATGTAATCTCTATGTTCTCGTCAACTTATGGCATAAACTCAACAACATTTCTCTGGAGATACAATAAACACTTTCAGCCATGATGACCAGAACTTCTAGTGGTCCAGGGCGTATTCTTACTACTCATCCGCTTCCGCCCAGAAGGAAGTAATTTGGACCTCTAGAATTTCTCGTGCAGGCTGTGTCCCTGAAGTATTTGACTTTAAGGAGATTGTCTCTTGGTGCGCCAAGAGATATATTTAAAGCCAAATAATTATTCAATTGCGGGACTAGTCTCCTGTTTCTTTGTCACCTCAGGTCTTCTGCAAGATGTTGAAATTGATCGATCCAACATTGATCTTCAGAGGATAATACTGAAAAGAGTTCCTAAAAAAACATGATAATCAATTTTGTATGCATGTTCAAGAGCTTGTCGATGCCTTTTGCATGTTGTTGCACTAGATGAACAACACATGATTGTATACATGTGTTTTTTTTTGTAACTCCTCTACCTATATTTATGACAAGTATGTTCAATGCTTCGGTGCAAAGAAATCAATCCAATGTCTATGGATAAATATATATTACCCACTATTTTTTCTTATAGATTTACTATTAAAAAATTGCCTTGGAATCTTGGTTGGGGCTTCTTTGTTGGATTTAACGCCTCTTCTCGTTTGCATGGTTCGATAGTCTCGTAATTCTTAAATATTGTATTGAATCAAGTAATTTGATCAAATACTAAGCATGGAACAATTATGTGACAATGCACTATGTCGATCACATGAGGCTTCAACGGAAACATAAATGGATTTCACACACAGTTTCAAACCAACATTCAATTCCATTCGTAATGTAGATAGAACATAGCAACACTAATTCATGACACGGGAGTTGGGGCCCCGCCCAAGAAGTTTCGTTCTCAAATCAAACTTACTGAGTGAATGATCTCTTATTTCCCTCTTGCTTCCTTGATTCCTTCACTCGAAAAGGAAGCATACTATTGGTTGTCTATCCCCTGACCTCTATTTGAGCACTTTTACTTTATTAATGAAATTACCAAAATTCTTCTTCGCAAATATTTTGAAAAAAAATGATATATGCTAGCTGAAGTCAAATGGGGCTATGATATCAACCTCAAAATTAAAATTCAAGTTCGTCGTTGTGATACTTACGGTCAAGTTGACAGTATAATAAGTTTATTTCAACAACCCTCCATTGATTTCTCTGTAGCTTTTCAATGCTTCTCTTATGAAAACACATCCTGGAAAGTATAACTATGAATCACTTTCTCTATTCTTTGATTGAAGAGCCTATAGAGCTATCTAATTGACTTCATAGTCACTATTGCTCCTAAAGTCTGCACTTGAGTGCTAAAGGGCAGAGCCAGGCCACCAAAAGTTTGGAATGGTCGTTCTTTTGAATTTTTTGCTAAGTTAGAGGGTTGTTTAACCAAGACAAAAGCATGGTCAAATTGGCAATATGATATGTATGAGGGTTATCCTTGGTTGGTAGCAGAGTAATGACAAACAAGTGAAATAATAGAGGTAAAAACAGAGGGAAATAAAAAACTATTCAATGAATAATTTGCTGCAAGAAGTTTAATACTTCAAATAATATTTCAAGGCATTAAACAATGTATCAAAAACACAATTACTCCCATAGGTTGAAATAAAAACAAATCTTCATAAAGACATTAGTTGAGGCACCCCAGTCGCCTGAAATGACCAATAGCCCAATCTACCAAATCGACCTCCCTATTATCGGATCGACAAAGATGAATATTATGGGATCAAAGAATTTTTTTGTGTGAGAATTGAATTGGAAAAAAATGTTACTTATTATTGTTTTTTTAAGGCCTTATCACAGTAAGAAAGCAAAATTATGCTAACCCACTGTTATCTACAAAATCCAAACATCAATAGTGCATGTAAATCAACTATACATAGTTATAGAAAAAAATCAAGTTATAGTTTATATTTGCATTTGCTCACACCCTTTTAAATGATACAAACACAATACAAAATGAGTATGTGGATAAAATATTGGGCTAGAAAATGATGATTTGGAAACAATGGGGCTTGTTTGAGACCAATCCCCACTTCCGAAAATTGTCCTCCCCTTTTCTATTTTCCCACTCTCTTTTATCCCCTTCTTTTCCCTCTTCTATACTTAACTAAATTCCCCTTTCTTTTTCCCCTCTACTTTCTCTTTCTGGTTACTTAGTCATTTTTATGAAAATGTTTAAGTGCGTGGGTTGAAAGACTCACAAGTTCTCATTTCCACTCATGCTTTTATATCACGACTCTGAATGATCACTTCCCCATTCCATACTTAGCCACTTTTTCGATCGCAGGTTCCCGGGCAGGCAGGTTCTAGATTTCACTTCCATTGTTCCATGACCTACAAACAACACCCAGAGTTCCACAATATACAAATTGACCACTAGACTCCCCCATCACGCCCTCTTTTGTGTTACACATTTTGCACTCAAAAGTTTCGAGACATACAATTTGACCATCAGGCCCTCACATCTCCTGAGGATCCCTTGTCACCCTATTTTGAAGCCTGGCTGACCGCTTTCAATACTTGGCTATTTCTTGGAATCTCTTTCACGGATCGTTGGGTTGGCGGGTTCATGAAATCTTCAATTCTTAATCATCGTTCCTTGTGCCCACCACCTTCACACTTCTTTCCAAGTATGCAATTAGTAAGCTTTAATGCTAACAACTCATCATGTAGAAACCATAAATATTGTCATTAATGAGTGAAAGGCTCGAGGAGACAGTCACACTGACTATCCCTACACAACTTGTCCAGAAACATGCAGAAAAGATCTTGCCAGGTAATGGGATATCCATTATAAATTTCAATATATTACCGAAAGCGAGTTCGACCGACCTCTTCCCCATTCCATACTCAACCACTTATTTGATTGTGGGTTTCCAGACAGGTGAGCTCAAGATTGCGCTTCCATTTTTCCGCAACCTACAAACAACACCAAGAGCTCTGCGATATACAAATTGACCGCTGGACTACCCCATCATGCCCTCTTCTGGGTTACATATTTTGCACTCAAAATTTCCAAGACATCCAATTTGAACGTCGGACCCTCACCTCTCATGAGTATCCCTTGTGACCCTATTTTGAAGCCCGACCGACCACTTTCCATACTTAGCCATTCCTTAATCGCTCTTCCCCATCCCCGCCACCTTCACACTTCTTTCTAAATATGCAATTAGTAAGCTTTAATGCTAACAACTCATCATGTAGGAACCGTAAAGATTGTCATTAATGAGAAAAAGGATCGAGGAGATCTCTCATTAATACACATTAAACCAATATTTATGGAGGGTTATATTATCTCTTTTGAGTGTTCATTTCAAACATCAAGAAATGTCTTTCGCGGGTCGTAGGGTTGGTGGGTTCACGAAATATCCAATCCTTAATCGCTCTTCACCATCCCCGCTACCTTCACACTTCTTTCTAAGTATGAAATTAGTAAGCTTTAATGCTAATGGTTCATCATGCAAGAACCATAGAGATTGTCATTAATGAGTGAAACGCTCGAGGAGATCTCCCATTCATACACATTAAACCAATATTTGTGGAGGGTTATATTATCCCTTTCGAGTGTTCATTTCAAACATCATCTGGAGCAAACAGATGTTCTCGTCAAATTATGGAAGCAACTCGACAACAATTATGTGGAGATACAATGAACATCTTTGGGTGTGAGGACCAAAACTTCCAGTGGTCAAGGCATATTCTTACTACTCATCCCCTTCCGCCCAGAACGAAGTAATTTGGACCTCTGTAATTGCTCGTGCAGGCTGTGTCCCTGAAGTCTTTGACTGTAAGGAGGTTGTCTCTTGGTGTGTCGAGATATATATTTCAAGCCAAAGAATTATCCCACTGTGGGACTACTCTCCTGTTTATTTTTCACCTCAGGTCTTCCGCAAGATGTTGAGATTTTCGGGGCCAACATTGACCTTCAGAGGAGAAGACTACAAGGAGTTCCTAAAAAAGAATGATAATGGGTTGGACCTCTTACCTGAGTTCCTGGAAGACCTGATGACAGTTCCTGAAGATATCACAAGGTTTCAAGTTAGTTTGTTTAGAAATCCATTCCGTGAAATTTCCTGGTTGTTTACAAGGATAACGGGACAAGAATCCACAACATGCATTTCTCGCATGATTCTTTATATTTTGTATTTCACGGTCAAGGAACATGCCATTTTTTATAGGGGGAAGCTGATTTCCATTGATATTTGTTCACAATTGTCACAATTCAAATAGGATAAGAAATTTTATATGTCATCCTACTTGGTTTTCACGATAATGCATTGCTGTCCATTTCCAAAACTGTCAGGGTACAAGAAGGTAAACTATGAATTCAACCCAGTAACCTTCTAGTACCAGGCCTTATGGAGGCACAAGGCCTCCCATTGTTTTTATGAGGTTTTTAATGACTTTGTTTCAGTTTTCAAAGATTTATTGTTAGGAAAGGATTCTCCTTGGAGTCTAACCAAGAAACCAAGTTTTTGGAAAGGAAGAGGACACTTGAAAAAATGGATAATTACAATGTAATAAATATTTTTAGCTCCAAGGAAAATCCTACTTTCCTTCCATGTCACATTACGGACAAAATGTTTTTTACAGAAATAGCAAGGCAATACAACTATTGGTTTCATTTTTTCCATGAGAAGAGAAAAAAACAGTTCATTCCTATGCCTTGGAAATTTGGGGACTTCGTGTTTAGGAATGCCAATAAGATTGATGAATTCACAAGCCATTTCAACAAATTGAACCTAAGATATGATGAAAGACTGAGACAGTTCGAGCATAATGGGATTTTTGTAGAACATTTACTAGCAATTGGATTCAAGAATTCTTTTATCCATACACTCCTGAATGAATACATAGACAATGATGAGAACACTCCTACTCCTGACATTGGTGACCTAGAGACATTGCAAAGCACCAATGAATTGTACAAACAACAGGGAAAATACCCCGATGAGAAGAGTGTCCAATCCCCAGATGCCACTCCCAAGAGTACAACATCCCAGAGCATCTCTCCAACGAACTACCCTAGTAAGAAAGCAACCCACAATTCTTCAAGAGAAGGAGGAGATAAGAACCTTCCTCTGGGTAAAATTGATAGTTCTCACAAGCTTGCTGTGAGGAAGAAGAGGAAAAACATTATGCAAGAAGTGGAAGAGCCCTGAACTGAAAGTTATATACATGTCTTCTCCCTTGAAGACATGGAACTTGAGACTGATCTAGAAAATGTATTACCTAACGTTGATAAGCTCAGGGACGCGATCAACCATAATCCCCTAATGGAAATAAATGAGACCGATATTTTTGACGAAGATGAATCCTTCGTATTCCAGAGCGTTGTTTTTTACATCAAATCTAAAAATTTAATTATTGAAAAGAGATATGTAAGAAATAAGAAAGTGAAATCTTGTTTAGAGATTAACCTTAGGAACATGCAACCGTCCCAAGTCTCCCGAATTCACCGAGCAACCGAAGATACTCTTGATGATTCTATTGGAGGCCTTGAGGCGGAGAATGACAAACTGAAGGACCAAATCAGGGAATTGGAGGAAGCTTTGATTCCTATCCCATTGTTTGCCAATCCTTTAGCAATAACCGTGCATGCCACCTATGCAACCAAGTTAAAAGGATCCTCCAGCCTCCTCAGATCGTGTAGAGGTTATGTGGAGAAGAATATCAAGAAAAGAATGAAGCTAATTATTGAAGCGTGGAAAACATAAAAAAGTATAGCTTCCTTTGGAACGAGGGCACATGCCCTCCAGGAATATTTGCAGGTGGATTTAAAAAATGAAGAAGGTTTCTATCTAGACGTGGTCGTCCCTTTTGGTACCAAAGTCACCAATGTGACATAAATGATAAGAAGAGAAGAAGATCTACCCTCCCCAAACTGTATCAAACAATTAAATGCCTGTTGGAAATAGAAAGTTAAGAACCTACATCTCATTCTCCTATCATGTGAACAATCTGTTTCAAAGAAAGAAGAATTATTCAGAAAGATGACCGAAATATACTTAGCTGGAAGTACCAACGAGGTCCAAGACCCGAAATTAATCCTCAACTCCTTGTTCTTAACCAAGCAATCCTTTGATGAACAAGTTGATATTTTTAAGGGGTTGTATTTTGAAAAGTTTTACGTCATCCTTGAATATGATGAGGATGACGTGGACAACTGGCTAGTGGACTATTCGGTAAAAAAACAAGAAATTGCAGAGGCTTTGCGTAATCTTTCTATCGATCTAAAGGAATTAGAAAGAGATATTTTCAACATAAAAATCTGGAATGAGATCAACGTGGCCCCCATGAGAAGATACATTGAAGAATGGATCCAAAGGGCAATCGACAGGCTCACCGACGAAGGGCAACAAGCAGTTGGCATGATTCTAGTAACCGTCGACGAGAGCAATAAAAAGGAATCATAAAGAAAATAACAAAGGGGGAGAGATATACCATCATAGTAAGTCTATACTGATTACATCCTTCTTTCTTTATCAATCCCGTTATTCCACCTCTTTAAATATAAATGTCTAACCAAAGACAGATAACTTCCAATTTCTTCTTTTCAGGTCTTGCTTTCTACTGTCACCCACTTCTTCTTTCTACGGTTCTATTTCTTGTACTTACTTATTTTATGGTCCGCGGAAGCCCCAATCCCAGTCTATATGAAAAACACATTTAAAATTCGAGGAATATGTAACAAACATTATTAATTTTTGAGAATTTTCAAAGAAAACTATTTTGGGAACAATCTCGACAGTGCCTTGTAACCCTGTTTTCAGAATGCAAATTTAGTTCTCTTTATGCATGATGGTCATCTTCTTTTATTTTCATGTGCTCATAAATATTTATCTTAAACTATGTTGGATGTCAAGAAATTGTGTTTATTTAATTTGAATGTTTAATGTGTGTGATTCGTGGTCCTATTTTCCAGGAACCTTTATTTCAAAAAACAAAAAAAACATTTTCTATCTCTTTGTATTGCCTTAAGTCACTACGAAAAACTTTCTCTAAGTCTCACATTTGAAATATACATGCCCCAGGAAAAACTTAAAGAGGAGTACCACATCTATAAAAAAAAAGTAGGATTGACATCCTCGTTAGGTTGTCGTTTCGGTCCTAACAAATTCAAGGGTCAACAGACTTGTAAATACATCTGCAAGAATATCCGCAGAAATAAAAACCTTCAATTTTTTTTATCATTGCCAAAAAACAATATACTAGATAGACATGTTACAAATATATCAGTTGGTACTATACTGAACTGTCATAGGCATCTTACAAATATTTTAGTTGGATAGGCATGTTACAAAGATGCCCTCTTCCCAGAGAGAAATTGCAGATCAACCTCTGCAAAGTGGGCTTGCTGCTCACAGACAAAAGTTTTAGGAAAAGGGCATCTTCCTCTGTCTCGACATCTTCTTTTCACACAGTTTAAATTAACTTCAATGAGCTGAAAACTTGTGAAATAAACAATCATGTTAGGTGTGTGTTAATATATAGAAAAAACTGGCAAACACAGAGGTCACAAAAGAAGATCAAAGAATCTTCAACACTGAACACATTTTCAAAAAAAATTATATGGGTTTTTTTTCCACCACATATAACTTTATTTATCCTAACACATATAGAGACAAACAAGCCAAATGATCTATTTAATATAATGAAATGGATGTTTCTTACTTTGTCCATGGGAAAAATGAAAGAATTGACTATGGAAGTTGAAGTTAACTCTAAATATTGGGATGAAAGTTAGTTGGAAGTATATAAAGATCATTATAAATGAATTTCATAAATACATTAAAGAGATAAAATTTGCAACGTAGGTACGGAAATTTCCAAGATGATAAGTCAGACTCCAACAGTATATCAAGTTACAAGTGATGGGGATATCTGCGATTTTTAGTAGCTATCTGCTGCACTACATGGTTTTAAAAAAAATAGTTTAATTAGAATGAGAATACTTTAAAAAACTAAATGGTTTCAATGCCAGAATTTCTCTAGGAGATTAATGGTCGGGTGCCTTCTCTTTCTGAAATGAATGTGAGCCATCAATCAGTTTCCAATGCGCGATCTGGGTGACCCTGGAACTTTAGTGTTCCTGCTAAAGTTTTACCAACCTGCCAATTTTAGAACTCCCCTGGCCATATTTAACGATGGAACAACTTTCTCACAAAGTGACTTTCTCGCTAATTACTTGTTAACCCGATATTAATATAATATTATCATTAAATAATTCAGGAATATGACAGGGACTACGCTACCATGCAACACTTGTTGATGTTGTTGTCACCCATTTCACATTTTCTTAGTCTACCATCTATATATTGTTGTTTCCCTTTTTAAAAATTGTTTGTTTTTGTCGAAACTTTAAGTTTGACAACCATCTTCAATATTTCCCCCTTTTTTAGTTGAAAGGAGAGACATCATGGGTTTTCCTGTGGGTTACCCTTAACCAATTCATTAGTGTGTTAGGTGGTTTTTGGTTGACCACTGACCATCTTCATTTGATTTGGTGGTTTTGGCTTACCACTAACCATTTTCACTACATTCTTGTACTCCCCTCCTTAAGGTGTAGGAGAGTTTCATCATTGTACTCCCCCCTTTGAGGTGCAAGAGAGTATCATTCTCATTTCATTGTCTGCTGCAAGATGTGTCTTTACTCGAGATTGAAATCTGCAGTAAGACTGGTATATCTTGTTGGTTGTTGATGATCATTGCTAAGGATTAATCCACTCATAGTTAATCTTTAATATTGCAAGTTTTTTTCTTTTGGAGAATTTGTCAGTTGAAC